>PVHY01022508.1:0-22293 GCA_004024945.1 Uropsilus gracilis
GTTTCCAAAAAAAAAAAAAAAAAGAAAAGTGAAATCATAGCACAGAAAACCAAGCAGCTAGAAGACCTAAGTAAGAGACGACAGGAGGGAGGTGAGAATGGGGAAAGAGGACGCCTCACCAAGGGGACCTGACCTCAGGCCAGGCGCTGGCACCAGGCAAGCCAGGGCTAAGGCAAGTCACCCCATCTCTCGAGTAGATCCTGCATTAGTAACAGAGTCTGAACCGAAGGCTCCCTAAGATCCTTCCAGCTCTCCAGGAGGTGGTATTAGCACCAAGCTCAGCTTGACTTCCGAGAGGGCCTGCTGGGTGAGCAGGGAACTTGTGGTGGCATCGCAGAAGGCGCCTCATGAGCTCTAAGTTGGTGAATCACTAGACAAGTGATTGTCTGAGTCAGGGAGGCCATGGAAGAGCCAGGAACGGCCTGCCCCACGCTGGAAGTTGGTCATGAAGGGGGACTGTTAACAGCTTGATCCGTTCTGATTAGTTTTCCAAACTTTTAAAAACAAGCTCTTTATTCAGAGTTTTCAGTACATTTATTTTTAATTTTTATTTATTTATTTAAAGGACTAGGTCTCACTGTGTTGCCCAGGGTTGTCTCCAACCCGCAGACTCAAGTGATCCCCAGTCTCAGCCTCCAAGGTAACTGGATTACAGGCACGCACCACCATGCCCGGCAGCTTTCACTACAGTTAAAATTGATATGCAGAGAACATGTTTTTGGTCAAGGACCTCCAAGCACTATTTACAGATGTCAGAAATTCTTACTTCTCTAAATGCAGTCAACCTGGTCCTAACCAAGATTAACTGAGTGATCGCTAGGCCTTACCCAAACCTAAGATCATAAATAAAGTCCAAATGTGTATACTTTGTACATATTCATTTCCAACATATAAAGTCTGAAATATATATATATATAGGCCCTGTCATGCTGGACTTCCGCAGGGAAGGGGGGGTGTCTCAATAACTTTATTGTGAAAATTTTCAACGTTACAGAGTTGGGAGACTTTTACAGTGACCACCCACGTAATCGCTAACCAGATTCTATATTTTGACTAAACTGATGAAATTAGCTATATCACACATATACTTTCTATCCAGTGTAGAACCCATCCTGAAAAATGCATTTATTGGTCACATTGTGTATGTATGTGGTCTGGCAACACAGAGAACACCCACGTACACAGAAATGACGCTTGCAAAACTGTTGACATCTGCATAAAGTCAATGCATTTGGATCAGTCATTTCTAATGTCGCACTGGCACAGGATGAAACCCTCAGGGGATGATGAGCATGGAGGCCTTCTGTTTTATTTCTTGCAATTGCACGGAATCTACAACCATTTCATAATAAAAATTGGCAAAAAGGGAAGAAAAAATGCATTCTAAAGTCGGTTTCTGACATCTGATTGAATTCCTACCTTTCTGCCACACCTCATCCTTCGGAAGAGTGATGTTCAGGTGGAAGTAAGTCTGGTTAGGCTGATACTGGAACCCCAGATAAAGTGTCATTAAAAGAGGGTTTTCAGGCTCAATACACACAATCAGGGTTTTCTCTGGAGACGTGACGTTCACTGTGATAACGAAATGATCTGTGCTCACGTTGACGGTGGTGGAGTGAATTTCCATGCTAGCATTTCTCCAGAGCATGATCTAGAAGAGACATAGGGAAGACAAGTAAAAGGACAAGTAAGACTTAAAACTAACAAACTGTCAGCAGAACTGAAGCACAGAGCAAGGGAGGGGGAGGGGGGTAAAATTGGGAAAGAGATGGGCACAAGAGATTAAGATGACAGCTCACAAGTGACAAGGTGGTAGGAGAACTTCGGGATATACAATGATGAAATATATATATGTGCAATCATTTTAAAAATCAATCAATCAATCAATCAATTAACTTAAAAACTCAGTCTTCAGTCAGGCATGGTGGCGCACATCTGTTGTCCAAGCGCTGGGAGGCAAGAGGCTTGGGATTGCTTGAGTTCGGGGGTTCAAGACTACCCCAGGTAACATAGCAAGACCTAGCAGCCTAGGAAGCCATACTGGGGCCAGTGATCATGGTTCGAGTCTTGCTGGGGGCATGTAGTGAGACCTAGTTCCAAAAAAATAGCTGGGTGTGGTGGCGTGTGCTTGTAATCCCAACTACCTGGGAAGCTGAGGCTGGGGATTGCTTGAATTCGTGGTACCCTGGGCAACATGAGCCTGCAGTTCCATGGGCAAAAATAGTGAGACCTAGTTTCAAAACAAACAAATACCCCACCCCCCCAAAAAAACATAGTGAGACCTAGTCTCGAAAAATCAGCTGGGTGCTGAGGCAGGTGTCTGTAATCCCAGCTACCTGGGAGGCTGAGACTGGGGATCATTTGAGTTCACGGCACCCCAGGCAACTTGAGTCTGTGGTACACTGGGCAACACAGCAAGACCTAGTCTCAAAAAAAAAAAAAATCAGTCTTCAAATTTAAGATGGCCCTTCCAAGGATGGCTTTCAGTATCCTGGATAGTGACAGGGAATGAAACTTCCTAGTTCTTCCTCTTCCTTTTTTAATAGGGGGATTAGGGGAGAGTATGTTGTCTAAGATCTAAAATACCTGCTCCTAAGCATAAGGTAAATGTCCTTGAGAAAGTCAAGACAAGTAAAGACTATTAACAACAACAGTGGCACTGCCATAAATTTAAATAAAGTTCTTCAGGGCACTGCATCCTTCCATCCTGCCCTTCGGGGGTTCCCATCCCCTAATATTTAGTTCCCTAACAGTCAAGGCATACCTCAATATCTTCCATTAAATCATGAATTTTGAGCAATTTATTACTAGAGCTCAGTTGCACACTTCCGATGCTTCCAACAATGTTCTTATCATCAAAATCTCTGAAAGGATTGAAAGCCAGTCCTGTTACCTAGAGACCAGAAAACCCCAGTTTCATCAAATGTCAAAATATTGATTAATAATACCCCTTAGGCAGTATAGTATCAGATATCTTGTTGAAATGTTTCCCTTTCTGCTGGCTCAAATAAAATAATATTTCCTGTTATAACACCACATGCAAAACAATTCATTAATTAAAGATGAGTCACTTACGTGTGACCATTACAATTACTTTCTTTTCACATCTTTGTATCTGAAAGATTCTATTTCACTAGGAGCGAGTATTATCTCCAAGACAAGGCAACAACCCTATATATGTTAGGTGACTGCTGAAGGAAATACAATCGAAGTCTAGTAAGACTTAGTGGGCCCAGCAAGCCAATAATGATTCAGATATTCCCGGCTTTGCACAAAAGGTGAAGAGATGAGATCATTTCAAAATGAAAACACGGAGGCTACATTAAATTCCGTCATCTGTCTATGACTCCCAACTTCCATGCTGGGTGATTCTGAGTGGGGAATAGAAAGGAACAGCCACAACCTTCTCTTACTTACAGCTGATGTTCCACAAAGGCTACTTCTTCCCAAGTGTCCTCAGCCATCACTTCCCAGTTCCAGTCCAGTTGGAATCAGTGTCACACTCACCTGCACGTTAACTCGTGGGTGTTTATCCCATCCCAGGTCCAGTCCAGTCGGAATCTGTGTCACACTCACCTGCACATTAACTCCTGGGTGTTTATTCAAGAGCTCCTCCAAAGCTGAAGCGGAGGGAAAGCCTACCCTCACAGGAGCTGGCTGACCGAGAGTGTAAGAGCTCCGAGGCAACGCTGATGTGTTTTGGCTTAATGAAAAAGAAGCGATGGAAACCGATTTTGGTCTGTTCTCTCTAGCTCAAAAACCTGATAGGTAACTGCGCCCCTCCCCTTTTTCATCTGTTACCTGCTGAGCATCAGGGTAGCAACAGAAGAGGTCAAGGTCACAGAAGACTCAGACAACCAAATCTGCTGTAGAAATGCTTCCTGGATCTTCCCCAGAGCCAGCGAGGGCCTGTTCAGAACATCTCCAGCCTGCTTTGAAAGGAAATGCCCTGTGACCTCCGTACGGTCAGTGTGCTGTGCTAGCGAAGGAATGGTTTTCAGAGAGTTGAAGGGGAAGGAAGGATCTGGACAGCGATGTAACAGAGGTGACTTCACTGGAGCGGACCCACAGCAATATGGCTGAAGACCCACCATCCTTTGCACCAACTAAGAGCCATTTGAAGAGGAGATTCTTTGCCTTGTGACACAGGCTGTCCTAGACGTTCTTATGATTGTTTTTTTTTTTTTTTTAAAAAAAAAGCAAACAGGTTTACTGCAATGAAATTCATATAATCCACCCATCTAGAGCACTCAACTCTTTTTCCCTCCAGTATCGTCACAGGGTTGCATAACGACTAATGAATAGTTGGTTATTTTCTTCCTCTAATAAAATAAAATAAACCCAGTAGCATTCACTGTCCATTCTCCTGTTCCTATCCCCCACACCTCCAAGGAGAGTAGTTAAGTACTACTCTCCTTTCTGGGGCTACGCATTTCTCCTTGTGGGCACTTGTATAGATGGAATCACAGTGCAAGGTCTTGGCATCTGGTTTCCTAGCATGGTGTTTCCATGTTGCAGCATATGGCGGCAGCACTATACCCCTTCTACTGCTTGATGCTGTTCCAATAGACGGGCTTCCCACCTCTTATTTTCCCCATTATTGGACTCTGGACATTTGAGTTGTTTCCACTTCCTGGCTATTTGCACGATGCTGCTATGAACACGTGTGGACCTGCTTTCATTTGGTATGTGACAAGAGGTGAGGCTGCCGGTCATGTCTATTTCTACCATTCTGAGGAGCGGCCACACGGCTTCCCAAAGTGGCTGCATCATTTTACAGCCCAATGCTGTACGAGTGCCCTGCTTTCTCTGCCAACTTGCCAACTCTTGCTAGCGTCCACCTTTCGGGATGTGAAGGGATATTGTATTGTGGTTGGATTTGCGTTTCCCTAATGATGAGTCATGCCAAACATCTTTTCATGTGAAAAGCAAATGTAATTTGAGTGTTTGCTACATGCCAAGCCCTTGACTATATTCTCTTCACTGAATTATAACAGTGTCTCGGTGCAACAGTGAGACTGAGAAGGCTCCAGAGCCAGCTTGAGAGACTGATGCCTTCTGTGGGATTCTCTTCAGAGGGCTAAGGACAGATGGTAGGATACCGGACCAGTCAATTTTTTTTTTTTTTTTGAGACTAGGTCTTGCTATTTTTGCCTGTGGGACCACAAGCTCACCTTGCCCGGGGTACCACAGACTCAAGCAATCCCCAGTCCCAGCTTCCCAGGTAGCTGGGATTACAGGCACACACGCCACCATGCCCAGCTATTTTTTTGGAACGAGGTCTCGCTATGGGCCCTGGGAAGAACTTGAACCGTGATCCCTATCCCTGGTCACTTCATAGGCTGAAGCTTTCCAGCACGAGCCACCGTGCCCGGCTGGACTGGTCAATGTTAAACTATTTTTTAAAATTACTTTATTTTATGATATTTTCTCACAACCTCGGTCATATTTGTATAGCTATTGATCCCCTTATGGATGCCCCCCCATTCTCCCTCCCCCACTCTGGTCTCCCTGTAAGTCTCCCTCCCCTACTCCCCTCTCCCTATAAGTTCTTGATGGATGTTTAGTACATTCGTCTCTTCCTTTTCTGGTATAATGTGTTCTTCCTGGGTGAGGACCTGCGCTCTGGGGACTTGTCAGACCAGGTTGCTTAAACTTCCACGGTTAAACTGTTTTTAAGCAGAGTCAACCATGGGCCCAGATGGCACCTACCGCGGCACTGCCAAGCTCGGACCTCTGCTGGATGGCTTTGCCGGCTTCCATTATGCTGCTGAGGGAGTGGAAGAGGCAGACAGTCATGGGGGCGTCACTGTTGTTCTGGAACGGGCTTCTCAGCAGCTGCTCACTCAGGTAAATAAGCGAGTTGATGACACTGACCTGGGAAGCAAATGGAGGCTCCTGAGCTGCCTGACTGTCTGGAGTTTCTGCGTGTTTTCCTGGTAAGGAGCATGATTTCTTGACACATCTCACATGTGCTTTTATAAAAAGTGATCGTTCCAACATGGCAGGAAATGAAAAGATGCAATTACACATTATCTGCAGGGAAGGTTCCTAACTCCAATTTGCCAGAGGAAGACCTCTTTCTCCGTGTTAAGTAGATCAAATACAAAATTAAACAAAACTAAGCTGAGAAAGAAAAAAAAAAAAGGAAAGCTGACAAAAAGAATGATCTCAGCTGAAAGGCAGGAGACCTCCCTTGTGCCAAGGGCCTCCAAAACATTCAAACTGGCTCAAAATTGAGATCAAGAAGTTCTAAGTGGAACAGAAAACTCTAGTTCTCCTTTCTGGACACTGGCCTCATGAGAAACAAGTCAAATCAAAAAGGGAAGCCACCATGGCTGAGAAGCCATTGTGAGCACTACTACTTTTGGTTTTGAAATGTTACTTATTTTCAAAGTTACGTTTACTAAAGACTTCAGCAAAATAAAAGATGCAAGAAACAAAGTTAAAAATGAAGACACTCACTGGCTTCATTAAAAAATTTTTGCAACACATTTTACCATGTTCATCTCAAGAACAAATAAAGCTTTCCTACAAACAAATAAGAACAAGGCAGAGAAACTGATGGAGGGAGATAGATGAAGGAAAGGAAATGTAACTGAAAGGAGAAATAAAAATGACAATATATGTGTAAAATGACTTTTGCCCTCCATAGTAACCAACAAAAAGCTCCTCTCCCTTTCTTTCTTGCCTTTGAAACTGGTGGATGTGAGGCTGTGGGGAAAAGTTTGGTGGGAATGTAAAACAGGGCCTTGTAGAAAGGTATATTTTGTCATTTGTTGAAAATTTAAAAGCCCACCAGTTCTATTTCCAGTACTTTCTCTCACAGAATGATTTGCCTAAGTATCAAAGATGCAAGAACAATGGTGTACATACAGATGCCATTTCTAAGTGCAAACCCACGACAAATATCCAAGTGAACATTAAGAAAATGAGCTCATTTATGGAGACTGACATGAAAAGATATCCATGACATAATATAAAAAAAAATCAAGAGGCAGGAAAATTTGTATACTTTGAACAACAAACTACCTGTGCATGCAGAGAAAATATGGAGGTTTAGCCACAATGGAATAACAATTAACTCATCATGAGATCACATCCAGAGGATGGCGCTGTCTGGAGGTAATGAGAGCTATGGCTCTTTCTTTATATGTTTCTGTTCTGATTTTTAAAAAACAAGCTTGTAATATTTCTGTAACTTTTAGCCCAAATAAGCCAATTTAGCTTGCCTTTATATGCATGTTTCAGAGTGTTTGAAAATGTAAGAAAAGGAAAAAGGAAAATTAAAATTTTCACAAATCCTCTGGCCTTAATTTACATGGGCGCAGGGAGTAGAAGGAGGCACGGGGAATGACACTGACATATTATAGGAAAGTAGCACTGGGAAATGTGGCTGCAACACATTTAAGTCATGGATGGAGGGCATGGAGTGATCTTCTTTCGTGGTTTCTCCTAAAGATGTGTCAGAAAAGCAGTGACTGAACCGAAGAAAATAAGCAGTTATCTGCGAATGTCATCACTGACCAATGCAGTCACAATCTGCAGATTTCAAGGTCCATGTTGGTAACATTTAAATCAGCTCTCCACAAAATAGTTTCATAATGTTAAAGTCTCCTCAGGCCACACCCTCCACCTTTCATATTTTCTATTTATGACACTTCTTTTTCTCTTCCTCCTTTCCTGAATCTTGTTCCCCTCTCAATATCCTCTGCTTACCTGAGCTGACTCAGAAAATCTTGGGAAAGAGGCTGTGAGTTTCTGGAGGACCTTGCAAGCTTTCTGCAGTTTGCTGTGAACTTGCAAACCATGAATGGCTCTGCTGAAGTTCCTTGTTATCTCATCTATGACCTACTGGAACAAAGGACTCTGTCAAAATTTATACAAAATGATTATACTTCAATTGTTTAAGACATTGTTTTATCAAGCATTGACCTGGGGTAGCATTGCAAGCTCTGGGACTCACAAGCTCTCTGTAACAGCTATTCCTTTCAGAAGCTTTTCTGCCAATGGAGAGACTATGTTTTTCCCTCTTCCCTACCACAGAGAAAATGATTAACAGGCTATATAGTGACTGACCGAAGGGTAAGTGAATCTGGAAATAAGATTTCTAAGCATCAATTTGAGCCTCATGGCTCTGGTCAAGGAAACCTGGCAAGAAACAGCACAAACTTTTCTACTCAGAAATAAGTTCATTCTACCAGGCATTGCGGCATGTGCCTCTAATCCCAGTTACCTGGGAGGCCAAAGCTGGGGACTGCTGAAGTCTGTGGAATCGGGACTACCCCGGGCAACATAGCGAGACCTAGTCTCTAAAAAAAACCAAACAAACCAAGAAGTAAGTTCACTCCTCAGGCTTTCCACCATATTTATTTCCCTCAATTCAAGAGTAGGAAGGCAGTACCTGATGTATCACAGATCAGAAAACTGAGAACACTGGATGAGACCTTGAGGTTTAAAAGCATACTGCCTTGAACTGTAAGTCCAACCCTGGGATAATCTCTACTTGGTCTAGGGAATAGTCTTCTGATGGCTAAATCCAGCCCTGTTGTCAGTAAGTCTTCATTCCAGGTCTAGGGTGTATGGCCCGCTGAGACAGAATAGTGAAGTGGGTCATGATGCTGCCGCCCCCAAGGGGCACATCACTGAAAAGGGTAGTCCTGATTCACAGGGTTGTAGGGTACACTAGAATCGATGACCTTATACTTTGGGACTAAGGTGTAGATAGGCAAGAATGAAGATATGTGGGAGACAGTTACATGTGGGAGACAGTTACATTTGGTTGTCCATTTGCAAGAGGAGGTCAGGTCTTGTTAAGGATAGTTCTGCTATGGCCAGGAAGGTCACCGAGGTTGCCTTAGCTATCATGTTAGAGCAGAATGAGTAACTCGGGCTAAGCCATGGTCGACCTCACCATTTAATGTCTCTTAATAAAACTTCCTAGTCGTTGCCATAGAAATTTTGCACATCGTTGGTTAAATTTGCACATCTTTGATTAGATTTTACTTCCAAGGATTAACATAGTAACTTTTCGTAAATCTTTCTTCTAACTGTTGCTAGAAAGTAAAAATACAATTAACTTGTAGTCTACTGATCTGGTGATCAGCAGCATTACTAAATTCCCTTATTGTTGCCAGTAATTTAGCTATTAAGTCTTCGGGAGAGTCTACACTTCAGATTTCTCTCTCTCTCTCTTTTTTAAATTAATGACATATTTTTTTACATCCCCCTTTTTTTGTAATACAGGATTTCTCTCCTTAGGGGTGGTCACCATTGTTTTCCCACAACCAAGGCACCCACAGTCTATGCGTTCTCCTCCCTGATGCACTAGTCTGCGGTCAGCTTTCGAGGGGCAGTTTTATAGTGTGTCTTTCTCTGTTCCCCTGCTTGATTTTTTTCTCTTTACTTAAGGGAAACAAAATACTTTAAGCTATCGGGGGTCAGCTCCCCTACCCTCTCCCCTAACCAGAACACAGTGCTAGTAGGAAAGTCTAGAGTCACTACTGTTGAAAACAGATCAGGTAAGCAGGATGAAGAATTCAGAGTTGGGCTCTCTCTACTGGAAAGAGTTGTCTAGAAGAATGGCTGCTTCTGAAAAAGCGGGTTATGCGAACAAGGCTGAAGCATTAAACACTACAGCATTAAATAGTAATGACATCAAATACTGAAATGAAATGAAAATATTCCACTGTGGATGGAATGAAAATATTCTACTGTGGAATATTTTCGTGGATTTGTTTTCATTTCTGCTCTTAATTGGGAGATAAGCTTGCTCACCAGGCATCTTATGAACAGTTCATCTCAGAGGTAAATATGAACAAGGTTCCCTCCTAGACCCACTGTTCTTGAAACATCATCAAAACAGAAGGAACAGAAGCCCCTTCTCAGTGTCACCAAGGTACCCAGGCGTGACTTCAACTTTCCATACCTGATCAGACACATTCTGAAGGGATCCTTGTAGCAGGGTGGCGAGGACCTCTGAAAGGGAGTCCTGTACGGGGCTGGAGGTAATTACTTCCAGAGGTTGTCCAGCCTGCATAACAGCTGCAGGTGTGATGGACTCTGTCGATGCAGGAAGAGGCGGGCTTGTAGGTACAGATGTCACTGATACTACCTGTGTGGTGGCTGTGGGTGGTATTGAAGGAAGTGGGGTGAAGGAATGGCACAGGGTCTTGGACTGAAAGACAAAAGTATAGAAAAGACAGGCTGATTCTGATTACCAAATAGTGACTAAGATGGTATCTCCAAAATTGCTCTGGAATTCCCATATCCCATGAGCTGTTACTAGGTATTTCTCTCCAAGAGACCTGGTATTCTTTTGGAGAAAGGGTTGGAGGAAGTGGCATACTCGGCCCCCTCTTACATAAGTGTTTCTATGGCCAACGTTAAGTAAGTGTAGACATCTACCATGCGCGAAGCAATGTCTTGGGGTTCCGAGCATACAGGAGTGAACAAATGGAGCCTTTCTCTAGGGGAGCTACCCCATGCTAGTGGAGGAGACGGATGGAGGAATTACATCATGTACTGAATACTGGCCATGGAGGGAAAAGAAAATATGGGCAAGTCTAAGAAAAGGGTATATTCTTTGGTAGGGTGCTCAGATCTAAGGAGAGGGAATTTTTGCGGAGATCGCTAAGGCCACTGAAGAGAAGAGGAGGAGGAGGAGTGTGATTCTATTTTGAATGGGCTGGGAAGCACTGGGTCTTCAGGAGCAGTGGCATGGACTGACTTCCGTGAAGCTCCCCAACTGCTGTTAATTGAGAACTGACTGTCAAGGGGTGAGGGGAGAAGCGGCAAATCAGCAGGAGGAGGTAACGTTCAGCTGGGAGATGAGGGGGGCTTGGATTGGGTGTGACGGTGGTGAGGTAGGGAGAAGTCAGACTAAGGTCCCTGCAAAGCTCTCAGTGACTTACAGACAAGAACTTTCGTTTTCGTTGCTTCTGAGAACACCTTAAGTAATGTAAGTGGTTATTCTGCAGAACTTTCAGAAAGAACTGACTTTTAAGGGATTTTTCCCTTTATTCCTATTCTCTTTTTACTGATAAAAACACTTACTATTATTATTATTATTATTATTTTTGCAGTTAACATTGGAGCCAGTAAATGTACGTCTGTACATTCTGTACGTCTGTACATATTGTCTGTACATACAGTACATTACTGTATGTAGACTCTGCTAAAAGGTTTCTATGTAGGGCACAAAGACAAGAAGGCTGAGACATTTTTGGATGGTAAAATTTTATAAATTATACAATTTCCTTTTTTTTCCTTCCACTCAGATTTCATTCTTTTTCCTCTTCCTAAATTTTACTGCATTGAATATATTTTTGTACGATGCCAGTATCCCTTCTGCAATGAAGCAGGACTAAACAAAAGAAAAAAGAGAGAATTATATCAACAGGAAAGCCAAAGATAGGCTTTAAACATTTTCTAATTGCCTCCATTAAACCTTTCCAATGGGAGGGGAGGGGAGGGAAGGGGAGGGGGGGATAAATCCCTGGGATTGCAAAGATGTGAAATTTACATATAAATAAAAAAAAATAAACCTTCCAGCATTTAAGTACTTTCCCTTCCTTATCAGAAAACTATATCTAGAGGGTGCTAGGGACAGGACATGGTTCCAGCAGGACCCACCAGCAAAGAGAGCTAAGATTTCAAGACCTGTGTTGTGAAGGTCAAGTACTTACAAGATTAGCATGAGCAGGCTGGTGACATGTGGATTGAAAGGGAGCACCTATGATAGAAAAAAAAAAGTGGATTATTTGAACTTAATCCGCTAAGGTCTAGCACAGACCTTTAGTTGGGCAAACTTGACTATATAAACGAAGAAGTTGTAAAATGTAACTGTTAAATATTACTTAGTAATTTGATTTTCCAAAGGCATGTTTAAAATCACAGAGTATTTTTTTTCAGAGATGCACCCGGAAAACTTACATAACATTGTAATGCAATGTAAAAAAAAAAAAGGTGGAAAATAGTAAAGTCATGTTGCACAACGTGATACATTAATTTAGTAGCTTTGTACTCATGGAAGTCACAGTTTTTAGCTTTGTCCAAACCTATCTTCAACAGCACTGCTTTAGTTATAATGAGAAAAACTTTTGGAACTACAAAGCAGTTTCCCAAAATATGCCATCTTTACTTCTAATTCTTTCTACTACACATTTATCCCCCAACTCACACGCATCTCTTCAGAATGCATCCAGAAAAGGTGATTTTTTTAAAAAAGCTGATTTTTACACTTGTTCTTTAGATCTCCATTCATGTAGATACATATTCTAACAACAATTGCACTAAGTTGCTCTTTGAAGTGACACTTAAACATCTGCTGACAAGGCAGCTGTCATTTGTGGTTGTGAGGTCACCTCCCTAAGAATCATTGCTAGATCCCCCGTAAACAAGTCTCTCCATCACATTCAGTCAGACAATGCCCAAAACACCCCACTCTGATAATGATGGAAGTCATGCGTCTTCCCTAAATAGTATTTACCTTTCAAGATTAAGAAAATAAAATGAGAGAGAACACCACAATTGGAGAGACTTCAAGAACTTTAAGATGACTTTCTGGGTGGAAAATTTGAGGGAAAACACTTTTTTCACTTGAGTATAGGGGGAAAGAAGATGGCCAAGGGCATATCAAGGACGTAAGAATATAAGATGAAAGCAAAGACTGAGATCAAATCAGATAGGATAGAGAGCTATCTCTATCCTGATAGAGATATCCAGATAGGTATCTTGGCATTCACTCAGCACCATGCACGCTCTGAGGCAGGAACTGCTTTCACTACACGGTACCTCTGGTCATTTTGTAGCCTGGCTCTGTGACTTCTCTTGTCTTCTTAGGTCTCCAGAGTAAATGAGAATTATTTCCATGTCTTTTATAACTGTCACCTTGATCAGAAAAGGCATCTATTTGGAGACCAAGACAAAAGTTAGTTTCTAGGCTATAGCTCTAGACGTTAGTTTGTAAGACAATCATTCAAAGCACATGAGTGATAATTATGAAACGCAACTTAGTGATGGTTATCCAGTCGCTTAAACAAAACAAGAAAGTAGGAGTTGTCAAGCAGCTCTTTTGCTTTGGAGCCGTACATCGCTAACATCTCAAAATTAGGTCCACCAACTGGGTCAACACTGAGAGAGAGAATGAAGTCCGTTTTAGGAAATGTCAGCCTCAGCAGAGTATGTTCCTTTGTTCATTCTTCCTGGTGGTGTTCTGGAGGCAGGAGCAACTTCCTCCTTCCATCTGCAAAAGTCTCTCAAGGCACGTTACCGAGAACAGGAAGTCAGACATCCTCATGGACATACCTCAGCCCAAATTCTGGACTGTGCATGCCGAGGGGCCACCTCCATGGCTCCATGGTGCCTATGTCGCTCTTCTGCAACTTCACCCCCTACGTGCTCCTTTCCCATCTGCTCCTGTACTCAACCTCGCACAATGAGGCTTCTCCTGATCAGTGGGCGACCTTGCTTTCTACCTCAAGGAGCCACTGCAAGCAAAGAGGAATCCTTTCCACAGACCACTGTCTCCACATGCCCACTGAAGAGCCTCTGTGTACCCAAAGATTCAGCCTCTTTTCCCATCATTACCCACTCCCTGTGTGTATGCCCAAAGACAGTCCCTCGATGAGCACTTCCTCAGACTAAGAACACTGCTCTAGCCAGCATGCTGCTTCTCCTGTCTTAAGGGGAAAACACCAATTTTTATACTGCCTCATCAGCTGCTGCTCCAGTTCCTTCCTGCTCTTAAGCAAAATTCTCTCAAAAATTGTCTGAACTTGCTTCATGAACTATTGTTTCAATTCCTTTCCTGCAATCCCTCCCCATTCCCCCTTAGGGACTGTTTTTCTTTTTCCATTTTAAGATCGGTGTGTAATTATGCAAAACATTTACAAAACTCTAGTGTCAAAACTCTAAAACAAGGTACACTCAGAGAGCTCTAATTTCCAGCTTGTCCTTTGTACCCATCTCCTTCCGTCCCCAAACATAGCCTCATGTGATTTCCTGTGACATTTACATGTGCACCTGCATTCACAGCACCTCCAGCCTCAGATTCCAGGGCGCACTGCACGCATTGCTTCCCCACTAAGCAAGTAAATTAAAGCCATATCCCCACTGCAGTAGACAGAATAGAATGCTGCGCGTTCATGTACATGTTTGTGTCAACAGTGGGTTTTCCTTTCTTTGCAGTAAGTGCGCCGGAGTACAGCTGCTGGCCTCTGTGGGAGTGGCAAGTCTAGAATTCTAAGGAACTGCCAAACTGTTTTCCCAGAATGGCTGTGCCATCTGGTATTTTGATAAGGACCTGGTGTTATCTAATCGTGGTCTTGGTCTGCATTTCTCTAGGCATTAATAATGTTGAACATGTTTTCATGTTCACTGTCAGCTTCTTCGAGTCTCTTGCCTCATGTCTTCTAAGTGTGTCGTCTGTTGTTTTGCTGTTGAGTTCCGAGAATTCTTTGTATGTTTTCAATGTGAGTTCTTCATTTGAAAAACGGTTTGTCAAGTATTTTCTCCTGGTGGTTTTTATTTTCTTAGTAGGGTCTTTCTCAGAGTAAATGTTTTAATTTTTTTGATTTACCCAATTTCCCTTTAATGGACAGTACTTTAGGTGTTAAGACTAAAAAACTCTTTGCCTAGCTCTAGTTTTTTTTTTTTGAGACAAGGTGTCGCTATTTTTGCCCGTGGAACCGCAGGCTCTCGTTGTCCGGGGTACCACAGACTCAAGCGATCCCCAGCCTCAGCTTCCCAGGTAGCTGGGATTACAGGCATGCGCCACCACGCCCAGCTATTTTTTTGGAACTAGGTCTCGCTACAGGCCCCACATGGGACTTGAACCGCGATCCCTAGCCCCGGCTGAAGCTTCATAGGCTGAAGCTTACAGGCACGAGCCACCATGCCCGGCTGCCTAGCTCTAAGTTCCAAAGATTTGCTCCATTTTACAGGTGATAGTTTATATATTTAAGTCTGTGGCTTGTTTTGAGTTAATTTCTTCTAAGTTATGCAGTTTAGGTCAAGGTTATTTTTCTTCTCAAGGATAACCAATGGCTTTAGCACTGCTCACTGAAAGGTTTCTATTCCACACAAATTGCTTTTGCCACCTTTTCACAACTTGGTTGGACATCTGTGGGGGTATCTTCTGCTCCGTTCATCTACGTGTCCATCCCTCTGGAATCAAGACCAAAGGCACGGTCTTGATTCACTGCAGTTAAGTCATAAATCTTGAAATGAGAGATTGCTCCCGCCTTGTTCTCCTTTTGAAAAATTGCCATAGCTATTTTAGTTTCTTTGATTTTCCAGACCTACACCTTTCGTTAGTGTGCTAAGAACACAAGCCATAGGCTTCCATTCTAACTTTTTCCTTTTTGGTTAGTTTGTTCTCTTCTCCCAAACTTATCGTTTATTGCTGAAAAAAAAAAAAAAACTGGGTGGTTATCCTGTAAATTCCCCAATTCTGGACTTTGATCAGTGAATTCTCATGGTGCCATGTAACATGTACCATGGTCTTTTACTTCTCATGAACTGATTGTTTCTAGGTGTTTAATCAGATTCAGGTTCTATTTTTTGCAAGCATACTTAGCAGGTAGTAACAAGTTTCTCCATTGGGACTCACATCTTACTTGTTTCTTTATGATGTCAGTTGTCTTTTGGTGCTTCTATCATTTTTTAACTAGGGGTTGTGGGAATGTGTTTAACATTTTGTTATAAATTGCTGAGTTGATAAAGATCAAAATATCACACATTATTCACACAAGAACCGTAATAGACTAACAATAAAAGCAAAGTCAAAGCTGAATTATTTAGAAGTAGTAGCAAATAAATAATTTAAGAATAAAGGTAGATAACTGATTCTTCTAATGCATGGAGCACTTCAAAGGATGGGCCACCCTATGATGTCAGCCTAGATGATAAAGGATGCCTGGGATTTTTCAGATGTTGCTAGAACAGAACTCCATTTCTCAGAGGCAAGGAAGTAATTCATAGTTTCTATGGCCAGTATGCCTATCTTGGTACATAAGAAGTTGAATATCCTATGATGATATCTTTTTTTTAAATAATCAATTTTATGTCACATTTGTGCATTAATTGATCCCCTGATATATGGCCTCCCTCCTCCTCCCTCCATATTCCCCCTTCAGTCACTCCAACTCCCCTCTTTGTGCGATTTGCTGGTTGGTGAAGTTGATGTTCAGTTGTTTGGTCCACTGGTCTCTTCCGATATCTGGTATGTTCTTTTCCTGGGTGAGGACCTGAGATCCTGTGACTGGTTGGTCCATGCTGCTTAATTTCTATGAAGAACTTGGAGGCAGATATCCTGTCCTTGCTCATCTGGGACCTCTTGCAGGGCAGGTGTGTAGTGTTGCTCTCCAGGTTCCTTTTTGTGGCCTTTTCTGCTGTGAAATGGACAGTCTCCTTTTCTTCAGACCTGTGGTTGCTGGGATTCATGCTTCCTCGTTCATGCTGGCTGCCTCCTCCATTCTGGTGTTTGTCCTGTGGTGCTGCTTTTAAGCCTTTCAGCTCTGGCTGCTGGTGTTGGGATCCCATCTCTTGGCCATTGGCGTTAGAGGGGTTCCGCGGTGGGGATAGACTCCAGCAGGAGGTTTGTCCAGCTCCTCTTCACTCTTGGGGTTCACAGTTTTGGTGTAGGGCTGCAGCCCCTTCTCTGTGGCTTTCTTTCCCGGACGGGAGAGGAGGGCGGTTTGCTCACCTTGGTGTGCTCTCTGGATCAGGGGCTTGTTTCATCAGCCCCTAGGACCTTGTAGGCAAAGCTCTTTGCTGGGTCACTTATGTGACTAATCTCACAGTCACGTCTTGTTGGGTCTGATCGTGCTCAGTTTGGGTCCCACCCAGGTGACGATCATGCCCAGGGTCTTTGTTCTTCTTTGCTCCTGTGTGTCAGTCAGTAGATAGTTGGTTTTCTCTTTTCCAGTGATCTCTGTTAGAAGTGGGAGTGACAAGAGGGGGACCCCCCCACCCCACCCGTAGCCCATGCTCCTGCAGAGGTGCCGCTCCTGGACACCAAGGAGCTAAGGGCCGCCCTCCCTCCCCTGGGACCCTGTGGGGTGCTTACCCCCGGCCCCTGGCGGCTGCTGCCCAAGGCATTGGTGGGAGCCTCCTCTGTGCTTGGGTGTGCTGCAGGTAGGCTCAGCCCCCTCCCCCTTTTTTGGAGACTAGGTCTCACTATGTTCCCTGGGCTAGTCCGGATCCCGTAGACTCAAGTGATCCCCAGCCTCAGCCTCCCAGGTAGCTGGGATTACTGGTGTCCGCCACAGGGCCCGGCTGCTTTTTTGAGACCAAGTCTTGCTATGTTGCCTGGGATAGTCTTGAACCTGCAAGCTCAAGCAACCCCAGGCTTCTTGCCTCCCAGTGCTTGGATTATAGGTACATGCCACCATGCCTGGCTTGATGATATCCCTTTCAACACAAACTATTACTTCTTATTACAATACTCTCAAAATAAAAATCCCTTAGAAAGGAGCAATTTTATATGCAGGTTTAATCAAGCTTTTTTTTTTTGCTAAATAATGAATAAAAATCACAAGTTCACATTATTTGAGAGTGGTAAAGTCAATCTGTAATCTCAGTAATACTGAACCATACTCTGTATGGTATTAATTTCTCTTTTGAATACTAAGGAATACATTAATAAATATTTCTCTCACCAACATGCTATTTCTGAAGTGGTGCTTTTAAGTTTATAATAACATATACATGCACTATTGGTAATACCTCTAAGCAATCACACCTTATCAAAACTTTTCAATGTAACTAGTAATGTTGGATTTCCAAAAGTGTTTTCACCTTTGACATAAAGAGTTATCTAGGAGCAGGAAATAAATTTTGAACAAAACTAGAAATTGCACAGTAATATAATATTGGCAGTAAAATTACAGTCTTCTATCAGTCATGTTCTCAGGCTGTCCATCCATCTATTATTTTAACCTTTAATTCATATGAATTCTGTGGTGGAAACTGGGGGTGCAGAAATTAAGGTGCTCTCCAGGGTACTACCACTGTAAAGTCCTAAATTCAAGACATGAACTAAGTATGACTACAGCCTGAGCTCTTAGCTGCAGGAACAGACCAATTCTCTTTAGGGAAATAGAAGCTCAGAAATTGCAGAACTGGCTTAGATGAATTAAACAGAATTCTTTTCATCCGAGACTATCTCCCATCCTAACATTCTACATTCCATAGCTGTACATGGATGATAGTATCAGGAAATGCATCTCTCACTCCAAAACTGAGAGTAGCTGAGAATGTCTAAAAACTTTGTAGGATAAATGACCTAGCTTTTTACTCTTGGAGAATGAAAACTAGAAGGATAATCATCATCATCATCAATTAGACTATCAGAAATTCTCACCCCATCTGAGTCATGGCTTGGACTGGGTAAGCTCCTGAATGAATACAGCTGGCTCTCAGCTGCTCAAAATTAGAAACACAGGTTGTGAGGATGAAGCATGAAACTACCAGATCTGTGGTCAAACTGGATCACGGTCACAGCCTTGACCTCACTGCCAACAGCATGCTATCATGGCAACCAGGACAAAAGGCCAAGAACTTGAATGAGTGAGGGTTGTGAAGCCATAAATTCATTACACAGAGACACTGGATACTTTCAGCATCTAGCACTTCAGAAAGATGATTTCTTCCTTGTAAGGGGAAAATATAGCAATACTTTAAGGTTAAGTTTCCTGTGGAGGCTTTGTACGCTAATAAGAATCTATACATGGCTTTTGAAAAGCAGAACCAAATTTTTACCTAGACAAAGTGAGATGCACAAGGCCTCCAAGAACTGACTGAGCTAAGACTACAAACTTTCTGGAACCACCCCCCACCATGAAAAGCATGACTTATTTGTAATCTCCAAGACCCCCACAGTTTAAATCTGTTTAAATCTCCTTCCCCTTCATCTTCTCATTTTCCCACAACTTATTAGAATGTTTCTAAAAATGTTCTTTGGCAGCACGCAGTGTCACCACTTACCAGTCTGACAGATGAAATAATGTCCCTGTGAGCACAAGGCCTCTTTTGATGAGACCTGGTTGGCGTTCCTGAACAGGTAGGTGCACCTGCTGGGCTTGGTGGCATGGTGGGTGGTGGCACCAGCTGAAGAAAGATCAGACCCAGGAGACTCAGATTCAGAAACACTTTATTTTTTGATGATCATTACTTATTAGTACTTGGCGTTGGTAAAAAGCATTTCACCTTGATTATGTACTCAGTATGAAGGTAGATATTTAATTTTTTGAAGGTAGAACACCCCCATTACATTTTTAACTACTTTTATTTTTTGACTGCACATGTATATTTTATTTTTTAAATTTATTTTCAGAAGCATTTTAAGATGCAAATATAAAAACCAAGTTTTGCCAGCTTCCAGTAGATGAAAATTATCATTCCCTGCCCCCCCCTTATTATGAGGTGCTTTTTTCCCCCTTGTCCTATGTGCTTCATCACAAGGTTGAGTATTAATCACCCAGATTTCAATGAAGATGATGACTCTGACAATGCATTGGGGTCTTCCCTAAGGTCACAATATGATGGTGCATGATTTGAAAAATATCTATTATATCTATTAATTACTCTAACTTCTGCATTATGAAACCGGGGTGAGGAATGACAATGACATGATTACTTCCCAGGAAAAAGTGACCCTAAAAACCTTGCTTCTTTAGAACTGAATACAGTATTTTTAGGAAAATAATAGGTGAGTTAACTTTGATGCATTCTGAGAAAATCCTCATTTTTGCTGCACAGACAAATCAAATGCTGAGAGACAGAAGAGGAAGTTTTTCTGAGGAAAGATGGCAATGGAGGGACTACATTTTCTACATACAAGAGCAGAAAGTCAATGTTGTTTTTTTCTTTCTTATGTCCCAGAATAAAAGCAAAATGGTTTTCCTCAGAAACCTGAAACCTCAGAGCCTTACCTGGTTTATCTTCTTTGTGGTGCTTTCCTGGCAGCGTAAGATTCTGTCCAACCCACCACTTCTTCCCTCTCTCCAGGAAGTCCTGGATGAGCTCCTGAACCTCCTGGCTCCAGGTGTAAGCC
Organism: Uropsilus gracilis; assembly: GCA_004024945.1. Taxonomy (NCBI): domain Eukaryota; kingdom Metazoa; phylum Chordata; class Mammalia; order Eulipotyphla; family Talpidae; genus Uropsilus; species Uropsilus gracilis. The sequence continues at coordinate 20,060 of PVHY01022508.1, forward strand.
AGGAGTCCACCCTGTGCAGAACAGTAGTTTCCTGCTTCCTCAAAAGTGCAGTGAAACCTGTGAAGCTGAAAACAGTGATTCTGCCTCTGCTGCCCTGGGCCGCTTAGCGCACTCCCCAGGACCATACCTGTTTCGAGGCACACCCAAAGCCAGGTGCTTCCTTTGAAGAACATCTTCTCCCTCAACTATGAGCAAGAAAAGCGAGGGGGTCAGCCACGGCCTGGCCCTTTAAGTATCTTCTAGGTGGGCTTGACTTTTTTATTTGTAATTATGTTAGGAACTGGGGATAACATGTCAAGGAGACAAAAGGTTTTTGTTTTGCTTTGTTTTAAGAATCCAGGTGGAGTTCCTGGAAGCAGAAAACAAACAGCAAAGATCAATAAAGCAAGGGCCCTTTATAACTGGGGCAGCACCATCTGTGTCCACACAGCCCGATATGCCTCTAGCTCTGTAATCATCTTTATTTGCTTGGTTGAAGCTGTTGGAGGGTAGAGGATGGTGCGTATTTAAGTCAGCGCTGCTAAAAACTGAGCAATGTATTGTGTGCGTGGTTTTTTTTTTTTCTTTAAAGAAACTCATTCTTACAGATGCAGAGGATGGATTTCAATTATTATTGTTTCCTAAATATACTCAAACACAACAGAAGGCATAAACTCCTAAAGTTTTTACATGATCATAGATAGGAAAGAATAAATATTTGGCGGGAGAATGAGCACAAATGAAAGACAAACACAACTGAAAATCCCGGGGAAGTTCAGTTTTGCTAAACCAAATAGGCCCGAGTCAGATAAACATGCCTCTGAGCTCTGACCACACAGATTCTTTTGAATTTGGCATGTGCCGTTACTTTATGCAGCAAGAATCCATCTTCCTTACGTAACTTGCTGAACTTTTGTTCATAGAGCATGTCGGTCACTCCTCACCTGCATCGTCCATGTTCATGTGTTGTTGCCAGTCCTCTTTCTTGGCACCAGAATGTGAGCACTCATTTAAATAAACCCGGGCACTGCGACTGTGCCGCAGCTTTCCGGGTTGAAATGGTCCAAAGGATGCTTGCTCACGTTGCTTTTAAAAAATGTGTGGAAGAGGATGTCAAAATAGACCATTCTCTTGAGGATGGGTTCCAAGAAGACGGCCCTTAGGTTGTACTCTTTAGGAGTGAAGAATACACTTTAATGAAATGAAGGACAAAGGAGGGTGTGGGCCCTACCTTCAAAAGCTCAGTTTAATCAAAAAGCTCAGTTTAATTAGGAAACAGGCACAACGGCGAGTTAACAGGCACCCCAAGTGCAGCCAATACAGCGCCACTAAGGGAGGGGCAGCTCAGTCCCCGAGGCTCCGCTGAAGACCAAGTGTCTCCAATATCTGAACCTCGAAGGACGCTGTATCTAGACGAAGCCCGCCTCTCGCCGGAAGGGTCACTGCTGATGAATGCACAGGAGAAAGTGCAAGGTATTCACCAAGGAAGAACTGGTGCGCGGAGGGCAGCGGAAACTCAAACTAGCAGACGGAAGGGTGTCACAAGACAGCGGAAAGCCGTTTGCAATCTCTCTGGAGGGCGCCAGAGGAGGCCGCGGGCAGGGCACGCCCAGTACCCCCCCTGCGCCAAGCCTCTATCTCCCTACAGCTTCCTTCGCACACACCCCTACGCGTTAGGCAGTTTAAAGCGACACCTGACGTCGATGGAACCTTCTCTAAACATCGACCCCGGGCTGTGGGTCTTCCATTTCGACCCTTTCTACCGCGCTCAGCACCTTTCTCAGCACAGGCTTCATCCGGACCATTAGCGCTTATCAAAGGGCTTTAGATGTGAACGAGAAAATTGCTAAGTGTGTTTTCTGGAACCGGGAACCGGCACGTGAAGCGCATGCGCGCGGAAGGCGGCTCTCCAGGCCGCAGGAGGAAACACCAGCGGCGACCGCCGGCCAGCGCGCCAGCTACCTCCGTCCCGCGCGACGCGCGCACGGGGCGCCGGGACAGCGGAAGAGGCGGGGCTGCCGCGCCTGCGCGCGCGCGCACCAGCGTCGAATCAGACACCCGGGGCGGGTCAGAGCCTTCCCGGTCGCGGTTCGCCCCGCCCTCCTCCCCGCCGATTGGTGCACTGGCTGCTCCTAGGACGGGGATTGGAGGGTCTGCTGCCCTCTCCGTCAATGGCAAGGAGGCGGAGGCGGGCCCAGAAGCGGAAGGAGCATGGCGTGGACACAGCTGAAAGTGAGTCTGGAGAGCGGGGCTCC
>PVHY01022509.1:0-22298 GCA_004024945.1 Uropsilus gracilis
CCCCCGCCCCGGGCCCGTCCGGGCTCCGGCTTCCGAGTTGCGACTCCAGCCCCGACCAGCCCGTGAGGGCGCGTGCGCGCGGCCGCGCCGCCGGCTGGGGCGACGCTCCCTCCTTCCCATCCTCCAGCACCGGGCACTTCCGGACCGGACGCGATCCGCCGCCGGGTTTTGGAAGTCGCTGCCGTGGCGGCCGACGCAGCGCCGCGGTCGCCGCCTGGCACTAGTCTCCGGGACCTGCAGAGCCGTTCCGAGAGACCGGGGTCCACCCCGCCTCCGGCCCAGCCCAAAGCTTCCCTTGCCTAAAAAGCCCACAGACCGCGCCTTCTGACGGCTCTGCTCCGCTTGGGTGCGAAAGGCGGCATCCGTTTCTGCGGCGTGATTCTTGGGCTCTCCCTGTGCAGGAACTTTGAGTCCTTGTGAATCCAGAACTCTCAAACTGCCCCAACGAAAACAGCTGTTTCGTGCAGTCTCCAACGAGAAAGAAAGAGAACAGTCCGAGTAGACAGATGAGGTGCCAGAGTGCAACGGTTTTCTGTTGGAAGACATAAACCTCAAATAGAAATCTGAAACCTCGAAGGGAAAGGGTGTCCTGAGGAGTAGCAGGGCGGCAGAGAATGCTTCAGAAGAGCAGGTGGCATCCCAAGACTGGTCGTTGATAAATAAAGGTATCTAAACAAATGTCTAAAGAGAAAGGAGGGAACTGCCCTTTGGTATTTAGAAATAGTGGTCTTAGAGATAGAGGTTTCAGGAACCAACAATCCACAATCCCGGGTTTTGACTGGGCAGGTAGAAATATCACCCCCAACTCCTTTCACTTTAATTTGATTCTAAGCTTACCAGGCTTCCCAGGAAAAGTGGGAGTGGTAGTAAGGGGGAAAAGTGATAATTACACAGTTGTGCACTGTATTTACAGCCTTTGGTGTTTTTTTTTGTTTGTTTTTGCCCTTAAACTTCACGGTATAAATTTCTCATCTTACAAAACAAGGGAGGATCAGAAATCATTCATTTATTCAAGAATCACTGGGATTTGAAGACTGGAAGGCAGATTCCATCACTTCAAATTGTATTGGAAACCCAAAACTTGCTCGGGATGAAACCAACACCAAAAATTTTTTATATACATATAAAGATAAAATCAGTATAACCTGAGAATTCAGAGTTGCCTTGGGTCAAGAGTTAAAAAACAGGAAAGTAAGCATTGGTATGCTGTGGGGACTAGTGGGGAGAAGATATATAGGTGCAAAATTTCACCATCTCCAAACATGAACAGCAGTTAAAACTATTTGCTGAACTTATTGTAGGCTTTTGTTAACTTTTTTTATTTGATGGAACGGTGAAAATTGCATATAATTTTTGACCAGTCCTTGTAGCTGTTTTCACCCCCTTAATATATCATGCCCTTTCTTTCATGAATCAGTCATTTTTAGCTACTAATAAATGTAACACGGTAACAAATTACCATAAATCCTTTAAGTAGATTTTTTAGTTGGTAGTTAAGACACCAAGTGATACTAGCTGAAACTTGATGCTTGACTGGGTTCTAGTCAGAGAGTAATTCAATAAACTTCTACCAGAAAGATGTCAAATTGCTCCTCAGTGTATTCTCAAAATCTTTATCCTAAGCTAGCCTCCCCAAAATATTAGGCTATACCATTTTATCTTTTTCTTTCAGTAACTTTATTCACTAATAAGATAAAAGCAAAGGTAAAAGTGAGTATGACTTGTGGGTGATACTGAAACTGATGGGTGTGGCCAATTAAAGATGACTTGATCAAAAAACCTTTGATTAAAACTAAGTGCTCTATTTCTAATTCTCTACGGAACTGCCTCTTTTGATCCTCTTTAGTGGATGTCTGAAAGTGTACTATCATAGCCAGGCACGGTGGCTCGTGCCTGTAAGCTTCAGCCTGTGAAGCGGCTGGGTCTAGGGATCAAGGTTTGAGTTCCGCTCGAGGAAACCGGCAAGACCTAGTCCCAAAAAATAGCTGGGCAGGGTGGCACCTGCCTGTAATCCCAGCTACCTGGGAAGCTGACGCTAGGGATTGCTTGAGTCCATGGTACCCCGGGCAACGTGAGCCTGGAGGTTCCATGGGCAAATAGTGAGACCTAGTCTCAAAAAAAAACCCAAAAAAACTGTACTATCATAAATAGACTTTAGTTTATTACTGTCAGAAGTGACAAAAATAGAGAAAATGGGGGGTGGGGGACATAGAGAAAATCTAACACCTTTCTTACTGGTGGTACAGAACATGGTGACCTTTCTTACTGGTGGTACAGAACATGGTGGCCTTCCAGTTGTCCTGTATCAGGCTTGCATTGCTTAAGGCATTGGGCTATTAGGATTAATCAGTTCCTTAAAAACAGAGTCATTTTGCTGCTCATTGTCAATTTCCTGTAGAAAGCCATTCATAGTGCTCAATGGATGGGTTGATTTTGGAATTTCTACTTAGTGTAATTATCAGGTTGGCAATGAGTCAAGATCAGAATTGCCATTCTCTGAGTGGAGGAATGGACATAGTGGAAGATCAGACTTTGGATTTTCAGACTGGACCCCTATGAGGCTTCACCCTAAGTGGCAACCAGTCCTTGTTATTTAACATTGTTACTTAACAGTGTTATTTTAGTAACTATAGCATCTTAGTCTCTTTTCTAAATTAAACAACACAGATGTTCCCATTTCATGGTTGAGTACTCAGGAGAACTTGTTACTGCTTACCATACCACCACCTGTTTTTATAAATTTCAAGTTCTAGTTGTCAACTACTAAAACTTGGAGAGCCAAACAATTCACAAATCTATTACACCTTTTAGAGGTTAAAAAAAAAAAGTAGAAATATGCTTGCTAGCAGTATTTGTGTTAATTTGTTGGACCGTAAATGGTATTACTCTGAGCTTCTCTAGACATTTTGCCCATACCCTCCCCTTTTTACATGTGCTCCACCACACTCTTCTAGTGAATTGGTTTCCCTTATTTTTCTGTTATCCCCACCTATCTTATTTTTTCTTTAAGGAATCCAAATTCAAGTCTTATTTCTTTAAGCTGATACATATGATCAGAAAAATTTAAATGACCATTAGTTTTTGGAGTATAAGTGGAAAGAAAAGAATAACTTGTGAATTACCTCACTCCATTTCATTTTCTCTTCCCTCTCTAAGACTTTTCACCTGTGAACTCTTAAGCTTTGTAGTATGCTGCATGGGACTATTTTTAAGGGTATAAAGTATGTCATAACTTTAACATTATATATGTAATACTTGTCTAGTGATACCTGTAGCAATAAAACAAAGAATAAGAAGAATTATAAAGCCAGTAAATTTGAGATACTTGTCGCTCAAAAATCTTTCTCAAAGAACTGAGAACAAGGCCCACTTGAAATTCTAACAACTGGGTAATTTAAATGATCCCTGTTTATTTTATTGGGATCCTTATTTTCATGTCTCTAACTATATTATATCAAATATTTCAGAATATTCTCTTATGTCAAATTATATATATATATATGTATATATTTAATAGTGTGGTTCTTTGGATAATTTGTCCTCTTAGGGTGATTACTTTTTATTTTTTTCTTCTGTCACCATGTGAAGAACACAGGTTGAGTTGTAGCTCAGTAGTTGGAATACTGTTATATTTTATAGTCACCAATTAAATATTATTTTAGTAGTCCCTATCTTCTGAATCTATGATGCCTCATGAACAAGAATTAATCTATAATACCTCACAAATGAAAATTAATGAGAATATCATCTTGGAAAAAATCTTTGTCAAACTGCCTGCAAGACATCTATTCATAAGGTTATAACAGAAAAACAGCAAAAACAAGATTATTCAAAGCCCCGCACCATCCCCCTGACTTGCCCTAAGAAAGGATCACTCACAATTGCTGGAAATCTTTTACTATGCCAGGATCCAGGTTGCTGCCTCCATGTTCCAGTAGTCCCTGATGACCTCTCTCTTCAGCTTGGCTCTCTTTCCTCTGCTGGTAGTCAGGCCTTGCCCCTTTTCTGCTCTCAGGTAACCTGAGAAGTTATGGTTGATTCTGTTCCCTGGAGCTAGTCCCAGGGAAAGCCTCAAGCTCTCCACTATGCTCTCCAGCCAGAGGTCACCAGCCTCTGTGGCAGCCCCAAATGGCTCTAGAGGAGCAGTCACTCAGTCTCCTCCTCTTTTATCTCAGTCATCACAATGTCTCCAGGTCAGGGTCTTTGGTCCCCTCCCAGCCAGACACACCCTTCTGCCTATCAGGCCAAATCCTAGCTACAGTTTGTTTAAACAAACATCTGCCCCTGTAGCATCTACTGGGTTGATCCCTGTCTCACTAGCCTCATTCCCCCAAATTGTTGTCATCTCACTGGACTCCCCGTTGACCCTGACTCAAAAAATGGTCCAAGGACTTTTTTTTTTCCTGGATACATCCAAAGGGCCTGTCTTCAGTGTAAATCACTGATGATCTCGTTTCACGGAGTAAGGCACCTCTCCTCCCCAAGGAATATGTGGAATTGACGCTCCCAGACCAGCAAACTAGAAGTACTAGATTGCCCATTTGGGTGAGATCCTGTGGCGGTCCTGGGATTTCCCTCAGCCAATCAGACATCTCTGGAGCCATGGAACCTCTGTACCTCAGTATTCCTTGACTTTGTTGATTTTTTCACTGCTCTGGTGCCTTAGGAAAGAATTCTGCTCAGTCCTCCTTTCCCTTCCACCTACCACTTTAGAAACCAAACCCTGTGTAGCCGGGCACAGTGGCTCGTTCCTGTAAGCTTCAGCCTATGAAGCGGCTGGGGCTAGGGATCGCAGTTCGAGTCCCACTCAGGGCAACACCACGAAACCTAGTCCCCCAAAAAATAGTTGGGCATGGTGGCATGGTCCTGTAGCCCCAGCTACCTGAGAAGCTGAGGGGTCGCTTGAGTCCGTGGTACCCAGGCAACGTGAGCCTGCGGTTCCATGGGCAAAAAGCAAGACTCAGTCTCAAAAACAAAAACAAAAACAAACCCTGTGGTCTAGTTGTTGCCTATTCTGTATCCATACCCTACACAACACTGACTGGCCACCTGCCTCCAGATGGTTCTCTCTGCTATTCCGAGACCTTTGTTGCTAGCCTGGTTGCTGCATTAGAAACTCTGGTATGGCCATTTCAAAAATGGAAACCAGACTGCTGCATCTCTAGGGACACTGCACCTGCATCTTCCAGTAGCAGGTCAAACCCCGCCTCTGCAACTGTCCAGCTACCCTTCCCCCAACCTTTTCTTCCCTCCCCTCTACCAAACTCCTGGCCTGGGTGATTGGATCCTGGCCTGGGTGATTTGACTTTTTCCTTCTCCTTGCCTGTCTATACCTAGCCCAAATTTTAACACACTTTTGACGTGCTCTCTCTGAACTATATGCCAGGTTACTCTAGGGCTACCTAAACCAGCATAGATTTTTAGAAACCTCCCCTCACATCCTGTCGCCACTGGAAAATAGATCCTTAGCCTACATGAAAAATACATTTTTGTTATATAATATTTTTAAAGATTCATACAGTTTTCCTCTGAAATATATATTAATTTCACTTTGCAAGTTTCTCTGCATTTTAGAGCCAAAGCATTTTCCAGTTTTCAAACTGGAAAATCATACTGAGCCTGTAGAGAAAATTGAACCTTAACAGGATTTTAAAAATTATTTTGGGAGAAAGGTAAGCACTTCTATACCAAACTGTTTCAAGACTCCATCTACATTTGTCCTTAAATCTTTCTCTTCCCTGGTTTTTAATAACCAGCATTCTTTGCTTTGTACACAGCTTGGTCACTCATCTTTTACCTGCACTGTTCACACAAACCCTCCCCTTATTCCAGATGTGAGATGATATTCCTGGATTTTACAGTATCACTAGCCCTGGCTTTCCTTTCACATTCTCCCTCTACCTGTGAGAGTTACCCACTTGTGTCTTCAAACCTCTACCCAGCATCAGGAGGCTGCTGCTTTGGACCAGGGCAAGTGTTTGTTTGACCCTGTGATTATGATGATCACAATTTGTGCCCTCAGCTATGTCCAACTCTCCGAAAGCAACAACATTCCAAGAGACATATTCAGTACTGCATTATGGATGTTTCAATCTACCCTCTTTGGTGGTACTGAGCAGCAGAGTCCAAAACTGGTGTAGTCTAACTACCAAGTAGTCTAACTACCAGAAACTACACTTTACATTTTCTTACTTAAGTACCTGCTTACATTTCTTTGACCTTGCAATGACTCCTTTCCTAAGGGAGGTCTTTTATGCCTCAGCTGTATACTAAGGCATACATTTCTCTGAAGTGTTCCTGATTCTTCATTATGTAAACTGGGAACATACATAATATTGCTAAATTGTCCTTAGCAAGTACCCTCAGATTATCTCTTCTAAATATTACTTAGCTGAAATAGATATTAGAAGTTTGGCTTTTCCAGGATTTCTTATCTTTATATGAATGATTCTACAATTGCAGTATATTTCTTGTAATTATATTACGGGTGCTCACTGCACACAGTGACTCAGTAAAAGCAAGTGAATCTGTGGCAATACATTGTTGTTTCTTTAGTCTCTAATTTTTTCCCCAGAAAGAATATTAAGCTAGCTCTCTAAAATCATGTTCTGCTACCATATAGAGAGGAAAGGTGATTCATGTTTATATTTTCATGTTAGCAAGAGTTCAGCAAGAATTTCCTTCTGTTTTGAATGTGGAGCCTACTGGGCATAAGACAGGTGTGACAAAATCCCAGTTTCTTTCTGAACATTTATTAAAACTTCCTTACTTTTTCTTTGAAATTTTTGCTTTTTCAGTAGCCACTTAGTCTTTAAAAGTCTGGATATTTATACAAAATTTTGTGTTTCATTTACCAAATTCTTTTCCTCTGAGTTTGATTTTTTTTTAACTTTTGTCCAGGATATATTTATGACATCCTTTATTTGAAAGAAAGCATAATTTAGGGTCTAGAATATTCACTTGATGCCTGCAGTTAACTTGTAGTGTTCTCCCATAGGCACTGTGCCCAAGAGAGATGCTATGGCCCTCTGCCTGTTTGCCATCAGATCTATCCCTTGCTCTTCTCCTCTGCTTCTCAGCCAGCTCCTGTAACCAAACTCCAGTAGCTGACTTCTTGCTGTGTTAGGTCTATATAGGAAGCATTGTCAGGAACATGGGTGATGGGGGTTTTTGTTTTTCTTCCTTCTCTTTCTTCCTTAGAAATTGTCTTCTGAAGCAACTGTCTCATTCTACGCTTATCTTCAGCTGGGCAGACCTGCCCCAGAATTGGCCCCAGGCTCTGATACTATCACCTCTTTCCTTCCACATGTTTAAATGTGTAATGACGTCTGCAGTTGCTAATCTCTGAATTTTTCTAAGTTTTTTTCATCACCTGTGGGATGGATTCTTTGTATCAGATTCTCTGTTTTAAGTAATGAGTATGGTTTCTGCTTTTCTGATTGAACTCAACACACTCATTTTGTGGTTCTCTGAAGATTGTATCCTGTTCATAGGGAAAGGATTGATTTTCATAAAAAGTAATTGTTTTAAACTTAGAGACTTGTCTACATTCCTCCATATGACTTGACTAATGTCATTGTTCTTTACTACCCATACTTGCTTCCCACCTCCAATAGTACCCATTCCAAGCTCTCTTATCACTATCTTTCAAGTATGTGACATCCATCTTCTGAAGTCATATCCCCATAAATACACAATGATTTGCTATTGTTTGCTTCTATATCTCTTACTATATAATGTTCTTAACAAGACTATCACAACTAGCAAATAATGCACTGAGTTTTTTATCCAGAATTTGAGTCTGTGTGACAGACTGACTAATTTAGCTTCTCCCTTACACGAATGTACCCTAGTAGTATGATGAGGGAAAAAATGACTGTATTAGAGCAATTAGAAGTAAATGAGATGAAACATGGTAGATTTTCTCCCATCCAAGTACTAACCAGGCCTGACCCTGCTTAGCTTCCAAGATCAGACGAGATTGGGCGCATTCAGGGTGGTACGGCTGTAGACAAAATGTGGTAGATTTTCTAAGTGATAAAGTGCCAAGTAAATATAGCAGATTAAGAATAGTAAAAGTTATTTTATTTGAAAAAAATGTAAATTTAAGTTAGAAGCTGTGGTATTTTAAATTGTATTTATATTGAAGTTTAACAATCTGCATTTAACACTTTTACACAAGATTTCTCAGTCTCAGTTGTATTTGGGAAAGAATAACTTTTTTTTTTATTGTAAGGGACTATCTTGTACATTTTTTGATGTTCATTGGCATCCCTGCCACTATCTGGTGGAAGCCAGTAGTATTACTCCCTACCAGTTACAATAATCAAAACATACTTCTAAATATAGCCAAATGTCCCCTGGAAAAAGTGGAGAAGCAAAATTACCCCACGTTGAGAATCACTGATATAATCAAACCTACTTAGAAAAAAAATGATGCCATGTTTTAATTCAGGTTTAAAATATAAATGTTTGGCCTTTGGAAGATGATTTTATTTATTTATTTATTTATTTATTTATTTAATTTATTTATTTATTTAATTTATTTATTTATTTTATTTATTTATTTATTTTTTTTTTTTTTTGAGACTAGGTCTCGCTATTTTTGCCCATGGAACCGCAGGCTCTCGTTGCCCGGGGTACCACGGACTCAAGCCATCCCCAGCCTCAGCTTCCCAGGTAGCTGGGATGACAGGCGCACGCCACCACGCCCAGCTATTTTTTTGGAACTAGGTCTCGCTACGGGCCCCAGGCGGGACTCGAACCGCAATCCCTAGCCCCGGCAGCTTCATAGGCTGAAGCTTACAAGCACGACCCACCGTGCCCGGCCTGGAAGATGATTTTAGAATAGAAATATTTTAAATACTGTTCAGTCTTGAAATATAACCTTAGTGACACACAAACTCTGCAGTGAAACTCAGTGGTTAATGTTGTTACAGCAGTGTCATAATAGTATTTAAGTTGAGAAAGCTAATCTTCCTGTGGAGCATTATGGCTGGACTGATAACCAAAATGAGCTTTCTTCATATAATCAATACCTTGTTATTTTTACCAGGTATTAAAAAATCCCACTCATATTTTATATCTCTCATATGTTGATCTTTTGATGACCTTTAAAAAGAACATGAAACTCACATGGAATATCAAAGGGGACATGTATTTCAGTCATAATATGACTCAGATATTGTGGGTCTATACTTTTATAAACTACCTTGAGTAGCTGCTGGAGTTATAACTTTATGAGCATCATGACTAGGTCATAATCTGTAGAAAACTTTATATTATTAAAATTCTTACTATGATGTTCTTAGCTACTACAGAACTTCTAGGGCACTGGAATCCAAACCAAAGTTGCTTAAAATCTAGAAATTAATTTCAAAATATTGATCCCAGCTCTCTGAACATATCTCTCCTAGTTTATATTGTCAACAGCTTTTTAAAACCAGTTTCCCATTTTCAAATGTGTTAGTTTGCTTCCTTCCTAGCTTAAGAAAATATTGACTAAATTAGACAGTAAAACAAGAGAAACAGGTTGTACTAATAAGGCTGCTTTTGCTGGGAAGACAGAAGAGGTGTCTATTTCTCTGTTTTCAAGATTGCTCTGTTTTCAAGATTGCTAAAAATGGTATATAGTACTTAATGAGAATCACATTCATTTTCTCATCTACAACTTTTCATTATTTTGGTTAATCTTCACTTGGTGGACTATGGAAAGGGCTAATCAGCATTAATAATAGTAACCACTAGTAGGATTAACATTATACATTGTTCTAATTTTCAAGATATGTTCCAAAAGAGTATTTCAATAAAAGCATCTTATGATCAAGATAGTTTAGGTATTTAGGAGTTTACGAAGTTTATAGTGCAGTTTAGTTGGAACCTTATTGTTGCCATACTATAATTTGAGTGATTTTTCAAACATCTAATTCTATATTCGCTGCCATTTCCTCTGTTCATCACATATTATATCTGCCATGTAACTTCTCTTGTTTGGGACCTATGTGTATACATTTGATTAGGTAAAGACCCCAAGTCTGTCCTGCCAGTTCTGATTAAGAAAAGCTATGTTGGCAAGATGGAATAACTGGAACTGGATTTACTCTCCTACTGTGACAACCAAAAACAAACTTGACAAAAATCATGAAACAGGACTTTTAGACACTGGATATCAGGCAATAGGAAAAAAAAAAAAAGTGGTGAGGCCTACTATTGTCCCTGTGTACTAACTTCAAAGAGTTTTCAAGCCATCACTTACAGAAGGGCAAATGAATTGACAGAGCCATGATTTGAAAAGTCAGTGGTAAAAATGTAGTGCGATCAAGGCAGTGAGAGTTGATAGGAATAGTAACAAAGAGGGGAGTTTCCCAGAGAGAACACTTATGGCTTAGTGGTGATCTGTCAGATATTCAGTAAGTGCTAATCAGCTTTTGCCTACAAAGAAACTACATAAAACTACATATAGGAAAGAATTACTCAGAAGGAATAGAGAAAACCCATGCCTTGAACACAGAGGCCCAGGAACACTGCCTGATCCCACCAGCTAGACTGGTATAGTTCATAATTCATAAGTACCAGGAAGATTACTTAAGAAGGTCTTGCATCATTAGTGGAAAATAATTAGCCCTAGACTGAGAACTGCACCCAACCTGCCAAATAAACCACAAAAGTGAAAATTGAAAGGATCAGGCTATTTTCAAGCCAAATCATATCATTGCTGACTAAAGCTCAAGAAGGTTTGAGATTTTAAAAGTATCCAGTGCCCAACAAAGTTAAAGCCGTAATCAAAGATTATCAGGCATGCAAAAGACAGGACAATACAATTCATGATAAGGAGAATAACCAATCAAACTTCATACAGATGATATAATTACCAGCAAGCTTTATTAAAAGGATATATGTCACTATTTATTTTAAAAGTTAAAGTTTTAAAAAGGCTGCTCAAATTTCTAGAGATAAAAACTACAATGTTTGAAATGAAAAGAGACTGGCTGGGATTAACAGCCAATTAGATATGACTAAGAATATGATTAGTGAATTTGAATTTGTAGCAATCAATGGGAACTGTCAAAAATGAAACACATAAGTAAAAGAATCCAACAAAATTAATGAAGGTATTGGGACAATTTCATTTAGCCTATTGTGTGGATACTTAGAATTCCCATGGGGGGGAAAAAGATTGGAAAGGAAGAAAGAAATATAAATTAGTAAAGAAATATATCCGGAAACTTAAAACTAAATGACCCACAAAACCAAGTAGCTCAGTAAAGCTCAATTACAAAAAATATGGAGAAAATAGAACCAGTTCCATTATCACCATTAAAAAAAAAATGGTGGAAAAAACCTAAGTAAAAAAGTTCCCAGAGATAAAAGATATGTTAAATACATAAGAACAAAGATGAGAGTATAAGAATTTTTAATTAATTAATTTCCTTACTTCATTGTTAATTTTTGTGCAGCATTTGATTCCTCTCTTCAGGTGTAGTCTCTGTAGTTCTCCTACTGTAGTACCCATCACCTATCTTCCCCATCCCTTATGCTCTTCCCTTCCCTTTTACTCTCTTCCCCTCTCTTCTTACATGATTCAGATCTGTGGTTCACTTCCAAGTTATGTCTTTTCCCTCTTTTTTTAATATATATTACATAAATAAGTGAAACCATCTGATATTTACTTTTTTCCTTCTGATTTACTTTGCTTAGCATAATCACTTCTAGCTCCGTTCTTGTTGCTTAAAATGACATAAGGTTTTTTTTTTTGATTGCTGAATAATGTTCTATTGTGTATGTATACCATATTGTCTTAATCCATCCATACATTTTTGGTGCATTTAAGCTGTGTCCATGTGCAGTAAACATAGGAGTGCAGATTTTCTTTCAAATTAGTGTTTTGGTACAAGCTTTTAATAGAAAAAAATTAATAGAAAAACTAAGAACACAATGGAACAATATCTTTAAAGTAATGAAAAAGTTTGTTAAGCCTAGAATTTTTTGACCTGGAAAAAGATCTTTCAAAGATAATAATGAAGTAAGACTATTTTCACACATAAAATTTGAAAAAATGCACTAACAATAGAAATAATACCCTAAGAAATAATACCCTAAGAAATAATTATGAAACTTTTTTCAGGCAAAAGATACATAATGCCACATGTGAATATGCACAAGGATTAAAAACATCTGAAATTATTAAATTATATGACCATTAATTTTTTTTATTCTTTAAAAATATAATGTGGGTTTTATAAGATATATGCAGTAAAATATATGACAATATTACTGGAAAGACCAGGAGGGAAGAAATGGAAGGATACTATCATTAGAGTGTTATACTAAAGTTTAAGAGTTTAAGTACCACAATATCACTGAACATAGACTGGAATAAGAAAGATAAAGCAGACATTTAAGATAAAAAAAGGAATATTGTGCTCCCCACAGGTCAGAGTGTTTCCTGGTAAAGAGAGTAAAGACAGTGCATTGAACTGTGTTCTGCCTCTGCTGAGACTGGTGCTGACCTTTTGAAGTGCACTGATGTTGCAAAGAGAGTAATCTTACCACTGGAAGCTCAGAGAGAAGAGATACCAGCAATGCCACAAACATAGGCACAATATGGAAGTGACTGGACTCCCATGACTCATCAATTGCAGTATCAATTTCAGTATCTATGGAAGATGGCAAGACAAAAATTAAGAAAACATCAGCTTTACCTGCTAGAATTAGAATTAGTACCTGCTAGAATTAGTACAACTCACAGTTATTGCTGGAAATACTTTTAAAAAGTACAGAAATTAAAAGCAACAGATAAGAAAATACAGCTAATGGCCCCTGAGACCTCAAAGAAATATGTCATTACATGGAGAGAACAGCTCTCCAGAATCCAGCCACAGAAACATAAAAGATTTTACCTTTTTCTTGTTATCAGCAAAGGGAGAGTCTTTAGAGCTTTAAAACCCAAAGATCATCTGCCTGCTTCTCTCAGGCAGATTGAAAGCTATAATACCTTGAATTTTCACTGGCTCCCTCCTTTTTGTTATGAAGATTTTAGCCATCAATTTTCAGCTTTCTGCCCTGGAGACTGCAGGAAGAAAAAAAAATCAGAAATAGTTTACAGCCTACTAGCTTGCCTCAGTTTACCCTTTGCAACTCCTGCAGCCTAAAGACATCCAATATTTCTAGATATATAGATATCCTTACAGCCATCCCCAGCTCTTGTTATTTTTCCAAAGCTAGAACAAAACTCTTAGAGTGCAGACTAATTCATTACTAACAAAGTGATTACCTAATTACTAAATAAAGTGATTTCTTGATTATTTACTATAAAAAGAAACATATAAGAAAACTCTGATTACCCCAAGATTGTCCAAAACTTTCAGTCCCTTAGTCCTGTAGATCTCACCACTTGTCCAGTCCTTCAGAGTTCATCAGGACATGTTCCAAACAGAACATCCTTCCTTCCTTCTTGGCATGTACCAGTTTGCAAGCATGTAGTCGAAGGTGTGATGTTGTCTTCTTATTCTTGTCTTCCTCCAGGTATTAGAAAGAAACTCCATAGTACAGGAACCAGCAAAACTTATTTTCTTCTCCAGCCTAGCTTACATGGCCTCTCCAGAAATACCTGGGTAAAACTCAGCAAGATAAACCCCAACACAGAATCCAGATCTCCAAACTCCTCAGCCTCCTTCAACACACGCATCACCAGCCTGGGCTGGCCTAAGGCCACAGGCCACAGGCCCCAGACACTGGCCACATCACTAAGTGCTCACAGTTTATATCTCCTTCTTCTAAAATCCCTATCAAAATGGCTGATCTCCTTCTTTGTTCTCAATCCAATATTTATTCCCTTCCTTCCCACCAAGTCTTGCAGCCCAGAGCCCTCTGGAGGAAGTTAAGACCAAAACCAGTTTTCTTTGAAATTTGCAAATATATAGCAGCAGGAGAGGAGCTAGTTCCTTATCAAATGAATGTATCAACTGTGTTAATGGCACCCAGTGGGGTAGGTTTCCAGTGTCATTCTCAGAATTCAAAATTGTCACAATAAAGAAAATCAAAGAAATGGAAGAAAATACAGAAATTGAACTGATACAAGAGAACTCAGACTAATCAAGATACAAAAAAAATGAGAAAAATGAATAATATGAGAAATAATGAACCAATAATATAAATTTGAAGACTTAAGTGAGAAAATAACAGATTTGGCATTTAAAAAAATACCAGCGAAGATTCAAAATCTAAAGAAAACCATGGAAGTAAAATAGAGCAAATGGAGAATTGAGTAAGTGAACTTAAAGATGATAATGCACAAAGAACTAAGGTGGAAGGAGGAAAGGGAAACATAAGGTAAAAAAGTAAAGAAATATTTGATAACTGTCTGATTCTATTAACAAAGACAATTTAAGGAAAATTACCTTCCAGAAGCAGGGTGTGGTGTTACATACCTGTAATTCCAGCTACCTGGGAGACTAAGGCTAGGGAACTCTTCAGTCCAGGTTTGAGACTATCCTGAGCAACAGAAGTAAACCTAGTCTCTAAAAATAAAAAATAGGAAGAAAATTGCCTTCCAGAAGAGGAAGTGAGAGAAGGGAACCCTGAATATATTTAAAGAAAAAAATAGAAGAAACCTTTGAAAATCCCCAATATTAAAAAAAAAAAGTACTATCACCCATTAATCAAAGAAGACAAAGGAAAATTAGAAATTATTTTAAACTGAATGGAAATAGAAATATATAGACTGTAGAATATTCCTCTAGAGGAAAATATATATTGTCAAACATTTAAATTAGCGAAAAGAAAGTTCTCAAGTCAGTGACCTCACTTCTACCACAAGAAATTAATAAAGTAAAATAAATTTAAAGAGAATACCTGAAATAATGCAAATAAAAATGGAAGGAAAAAATAGAAAATAAACAATAGAAAAAATAAGTGGAACCAAAAAGATGGTTATTTGAGATGACCAGTAAGACTAATAACCCTTTAGTCAGACTAATCAAGAAAAAAAAAAAAAAGAAATATATCAATAAAGAGAAAGGAACATCACTATAGATTCTATAAATAATAAAAATAATAAGGGAATATTAAGAACAACTTGATGGCAATTCAACAACTTTGATGAAATGAATTATTTGAAAAACTCACTGATAAAAAAAAGAAACTGAAAAGACCAATCTAGTAAAGAAATGGTAGAACCATTTTTTTTCTTCTCCAAAATTACTTTCTGTAAAGAAAATTGTTAGACCATACAGTTTCACACATAAATTCTACAAGATCTTTAAAGAATAATGCCCAAACATTTTTAAAAAATGGGGAGAATGCATGGCATTCATATTATGAAGTCAATATTACCTTAATATCAAAGTTAGAAAAGAACATCACATAAATACCTCTAGGGGGAAAAAACAAAAAACCAACACTATAGTGAGGGAAGGTTATGCCTGATTTAAATTGAGCAATTAAAACATCATGGTAAACAACTCAAGGTTTCAGTATATAAAAGCAATATTAGAAAATTGGTGTTTTACTATATAAGCAGAGAATAATCTGAAAAGAAAAATAAGAATTCTATGTATACTGTTATCAAAATGATGCTACTATACAACATACATAATAATTTAAAATAAAGACATAAAAATAACTTCTAAAACCATTAAAAGATCATAGGTCTAAATTTCTTGGCCTTGGATTATACAACATTTTCTTACGTAGGACACCAAAAGTATAAACAGCCAAAGATAATCTAGATATTTTTGGTCTGTCAAAATTAAAAAGCTGTTGTGGTTTCATTAAATTGAAAAGCTATTGTGTGTTAAAAGGCACTTTGAGGAACAGGTGATAATATTTGCATATTATATATCTAATAAGAAACTTGTATTTACAATACATAAAGAACTTTTACAGCTCAAAAAGATGAATAATTTCAATTTAAGAAAGGCAGAAGATTTGAGTAGTCATTTCTGCAAGGATTTAACAAATGGTTGGTCAACAAATTAAAATATGTTCTATTTGTTAGTTACTTGGAAAATACAGATCAAAACCACAGTGAGATGACACTTCACAGTCATTAATGTGGCTTCAATCAAAATGTCAGATAATAATAAGTATTGGTGAGGATATAGAAAATTGCACATGCTTGTATTTTGTTGTTAGGAATGTAAAATGACACAGCCCCTCTGGAAAACAACCTGGCATATACGCTATATCAAACATAGTTACAGTATGACCCCAGATATTTAACTCTTAGTTATACCTAAGAAAAATGGGTGTTCATAACAGTATTTTTAATGGTAAGCAAGATTGAAATACTCCAAATATCTATATATTGCTGAATACATAAAATATAGTACAATAAATTACTCAGCTAAAAAAAAAAGGAATAAAGGATCGACACATGCTATAGTTTAGATGAATCTTAAAAACATGCCAAGTTGGGGAAGCTAGACATAGAAACCCATATTTTAAGAGTGTATATAATTTTCTTCAGAACCAGGTGATCAAGAGGTCTTTCCTAGGACACAGCTACAGAAATTGACTCATCAATTTTTGCTGTGTAGGAATCTCCCTTCTGGGAATAATGGTGGTCTGAAACACAGCAAAGGGAGAACAAAATGGTGATCATCTACCAGTCTTTGACTTGGAGAGTGTTCCAGCAGATTCCTAGATGTGTGTATTACATTGGATGTCTAGTCTTCAACCAATATTTTCTTATGAGCAGATGAATCTCCTTTAAGCTTTGAACTTCTCAGAGCTGGGTCCTTAGCAGGTGAATCGGAACATTAGAGTCATTTCTCAGATAATGAAAGTCTTGTGGAATTGAGATGGTGAGCCTCATTGGTTTTCAAAATTATATGTTTTTTGGGATCATTCTCATATGCACCTGTTAAAAGTTGCAGTACCTGACATGTCATTTGAACTCTTTACTCCTCAGAGAAAAACTCCTGTTTTGAATTCCCTCCGGGTTGTGATTTGCTGTGCCTGAAGTGGAGTTTATGGTGAGATTGTTTCCCAACATCTCCTACATGTTTTGATATAATTTTCTTTTTGTTTGCCCAGTATGCAATCATGCAACCAATCTTTGAATTTATTTTAAGGCTATTGGAAATTGTCTCATGTAAATGTAGACACACTGTGTTCTGAGGATGAGATGAGTTCAACCTCTTAATACTATTGCCATGTTGAACCAAAAAATCCCCAGATCTTCAGAATATGCAAAACTATAAAGACAGTGACTGCTAAGGCCTAGGAAGTAGGGGAAAATTAAGAGTGATAACTGAAGGATTTGGGGATTATCTTTGTTTTAGTGTAAAATATTCTAACATTGATTGGAGTGATAATTTTACAAGTCTGTGACTATCTTTAGAATTATTGAAGACTTTAAATAGAGAATTGTATGGTCTGTGAATTATATCTCAATAAAGAGTTAAAAACTTAATTAAGAAGTATAAGACTTGTACACCAAAGACAACAAAACACTGTTGAAAGAAGTTAACAGAGATCTAAATATGTGGAAAATGTCCCTGTTCTCATGAGGTAGTATTATTGATGATGGGTTTCTTATGATGGTATGTGGGGTTCTTGGTCCCTTTGAGAAAGAACTCAGCAGACATTCCCATGCACCAACATATGGTAAGTTTACTGAGGAAAGGAAAACAAGGAAAGACAGGTGCCTGCATAGACACAGGTGGTCAGTCTTCTAGAACAAGAGCTGTGTTTTGCCAGGACAAAGATTCTTCTCTAACAATGTTCCTATGACAGAATTTTTCTGGAAATCATCACCAGGGTCATATTGGGTTGGTCTTGTAAGATTGCTAGTCCTATCTCCCTCCACCTCTGACTGATAATCTTTTCTGAGCCCACCTTAGATTTCTGGGAATTTCCATAGCCAGTTTTGTCCAACCTTCATTAATTACAGTCACCTCAGCCTCTGGTGTCTGTCCTTATGAGACCTCCCATCCCAAACCATTCTACTCTAAGTTCCCATTAAGGCACTCCCATCTGCAGTTGATCTGCAGTTCCACCTGACTTTTGGGAGACATTGTCAAAGTGACCCTAAAATTCATACTGGAAATACAAGGAACCTAGAATCATGAAAACAATCTAGAGAAAAAGAAGAAAGTTGAAGAAAGACTTACACCAATTTCAAAATCTACCACACATTTAAAGCAATCAAGATATGCCTGAAATAAGGTTAGATATATAGATCAGTAGAAGAAAATTGGGTGTCCAAACTGAATAAAAATATCTATTGCTAATTGATTGACAAGTGTACCAACAAAATTATTGGGAAAGAATAGTACTTTAAATAAATTCTCTCAGGATAATTGGATAGCTACATGAAGTTGTACCTTATCCTCATATAAGTAAACTGAAAATGGATCATAGGCTTGGTGCATACAGAAACTAAATAACTCCTTAAAATGTAGTTGTAAATCTTGGTTTAAGGTTAGTCATTTATTTTTTGAAATAGCACCAAAAGCTCAAAAAATAAAAATAGGTACATTGGAATATATTAAGATTGGACATTTTCTGTGTGCTGTAAAGACACCGTCATGAAATTAGAGAGTCAACCCCAAAAATGAGAAAAAATATTTGCAAGTCATATATCTGATAGGAACTTGTATTCAGAATATATAAAAAAATTATATATAAATATAAAATATATAAAGACTTGATTTCAGTATTTCCCCATTAAGGATGATGATTGCTGTGGGTTTGTCTTGCATGTCTTTTATTATGTAGAGATAATGTTCCTTTTATCCTGAGTTTTTCAAGGGCTTTTATCATGAATGGGTGTTGAATTTTATCTAATGTTTTCTCTGCATATATTGATATGAATATATGGTTTTTGTTTTTCTCTTTGTTGATGTGATAGAATATGTTGATTGATTTTCAGATGTTGAACCACCCCTGTGCTCCTGAGATGAGTCCCACTTGGTAATGGTGAATAATCCCTTTTATGCACTGTTGGATTCAATTTGCCAGGATTTTGTTTAGGATTTTTGCATCTGTATTCATTTGGGAGATTGGCCTATCGTTTTCTTTCTTTGTACTATCTCTGTTTGGTTTTGGTATTAGTGTAATGTTTGTTTCATAGAAGGTGTTTGGCAGTTTTCCTTATTTCTCAGTTTTTTTTGAATAATGCAGGCATTATTTCATCTTTGAATGTTTGGTAAAATTCATTTTTGACACATTTATGGTCCTGAGTTCTTGTTTTTAGAGAGATTTCTGATGACTAGTTCAATTTCACTGTTTGTGATTGGCCTGTTTAAGTCCTCTGTTTATTCTTTGTTTTGTTTTGGATAGTTGTATCAGTCTAAGAACTTGTCCATCTCATCCAGGTTGTGACAATTGTCTGCATGTAGGTGCACATAGTAGTCTCTAATTATCTTTTGGATTTCTGCTGTGTCTGTTGTAATTTCTCTTTTTTTGTTTATGATTCTGTATATTTGAATTTTCTCCCTTCTTTGTGAGCCTTGCTAGGGGTTTATAAATTTTATCTATTGTTTTGAACAATCAGCTTTTGGTTGATTTATCTTCTGGATTGTATTTTTAGTTCTATTTCATTTATTTCTAACTTTTAAGTATTTCCCATCTTCTGCTTGGTTTTGGATTTTCTTGTTGCTGTTTTTATAGTTCTTCAAGTGGGAGATTAGATTATTTTTTGTTATTTCTTGCTTTTTAATACGGGCCTCTATTGCTATGCATTTACCTGTAAGAATTGCCTTTGCTGGGTCCCATACATTTTGGAATGATTTGTCATCTTTATCAATTGTTTCAATGTAAGCTTTCATTTCTTTTTTTGATTTCCTCATTTGTCCAAATGGTGCTGGGAAAACTGGATCACTACATGCAAAAAATATGAACCAAGACAACTCCCTCACACCATGTACAAAAAAATAACTCAAAAATAGATAAAAGATTTGGATATAAAACCTGAAACCATAAAATATATAGAGGAAAAATTGGGCAAAACATTCCAAGACCTACACTTCAGAAACTCATTTCAGAACACATCTACAGATGCTAAGAAATGAAGGAAAACATGAATATCTGGGACTATATCCAATTAATAGGCTTCTTTACAGCAAGAGATAATAACCAAAACAAAAAGAAACCCAACCAAGTGGGAGAAAATTTTTGTCCTCCATACAAGTGATAAGGGTCTGATAACAAAAGATGCACTAAGAACTCACACAACTTAACAAAATCAAAGCAAAAAGTCCAATCAAAAAATGGGGAGAAGAACTAAAAAGACACTTCTCCAAAGAGGAAATCTAAATGGCCAGTAGACATGAAAAAATGCTCAACATTACTAATAATAAGGAAATTGTAAATCAAAACCACAATGAGATACCATCTTATACTAATAAGAATGGCCCACATGAAAAAAAAGGAGGGTGGGGGGCAACAACAAATGTTGGCATGGATGTGGAGAGAAAAGAACACTCTTTTACTGCTGGTGGAATTGCAAATTGGTCCAGCCACTATGGAAGGCTGTGTGAAGACCCTCAAACTACTGAAAATGAAACTACCATTCAATTCAGTGATCCCACTACTGAGATTCTACCCAAAGGATACAAAACACTAATTCAAAAGGACACCTGTACTCATATGTCTATGGCAGTACCTTTTACTATTGCCAAGATATGGAAAAAAGCCAAAAATATCCCCAAACTGACAAATGGTGAAAAGATGTGTTATATTTTATACAATGAAATATTGGTATATGAAGCATTTGTGATAGCATGGATGGACCTAGAGGGAGTCGTTTTAGGATAAGACAGAAAGAAAAGATAGGTACCATATGATCTCATATGATCTCACCTATAGATGGGATATAGGAATAACAAACAAAAGGCCAGGAAAAACCAAGATATGCTGACAACAGCACTGTGGCAGGCTGCTAGGTAGGGGGAAGGGAAAAGGAAAATTGGGGGAAGGGAGCAGCATAATAATATTGAGATGAAGGCTCGTGTGATAGGGTGGAAGGAGAACCCTGGAGAATGCAATGATATTATATATGTGTGTGTACATAAATAAGTAAACCACAAAATTATATAGATTTAAAAATTTTAAGTGTGCTTTTCTCATTAAAATATATGTAAAGAAACTTTGTAACTTAGTAATAAAAAGAAAAGTAATTCATTTTAACAATAGTCATAAAATTTGAGCAGACATTTCTCCAAAGATATAAATATCCCCAGTAAGCACATGTTAAGATATTAATCATCATCATCATCAGGGACATGTAAATGAACATAATGATGAGAAACCACTTCAAACCTTCAAGGAAGACTATACCAAAGAGACAATAGAATATGTTGGTCAGGATGTGGAGAAATTAAAACCCTGGGGGATGTAAAATGCCATTTGGTAAAGTCTTTTCTTTAGACTGCCAAACTTAGTGTTTTTTGTACTTCATGCAAGTTTGTAAGTATATAAATGTATAGTTTGGCAGTTCAAAGAACTCAACATTTATACATCACCATATGTACCCCCCAAAAGTCAAAATGCATGTTCACACAGCAAATTGTATGCAAATGTTCACATAAACAATATTCATAGTAGCTAAAAGGAGGAAATATCAAAAATGTCCATGTACTGATGGATGGATAAACAAAACATGGTAAACGCTACAGTGAAATAGCATTTGCTCATTAAAAACATGAAGTACTAACATATTACAAAATAGATGAATCTTGAAAACATGCCTGGTGAGGGGGGTAAGCATGCACAGAAAGTCACATATTGTATGATTCCTTTAACAGAAAGCAAATTCCTGGAGTTAGTGGGTGTCAGGGTTGAAAATGAAAGGGAAGGAGGGTGGAAAATAATGAGTGTGATGTTCCTTCAGGGGATTGGAAAGTGTACTGGATTTTGACGGTGGTGATGGTTTCACAATCTTGTGAGTAAATTAAAAATCCCTTATTATACACTTTAAATGGTAAGTATACATTTTGTTAATTATCTCAGTGAAGGTGTTTTAAAGTGGATATGATCAGAAGGGAATTTACTTGTCTTCTCACCATCAAATCCATCATGTAAAACTTTCCTCCCATTCTCATCCTTTTTCTTTTTAATCTATTTCATTTGCTCCCAAGATCTTCAACCACTTATGTTTAACTAAATCATGTTAATCTCTGCCCTAATTTTATTCATTCTTAGTAATTACGAAATTAAACCCCATCTTTTTTTTTTTTTTTTTTTTTTTTTTTTTTTTTTTTTTTTTTTTTTTTTTTTTTTTTTTTTTTTTTTTTTTTTTTTTTTTTTTTTTTTTTTTTTTTTTTTTTTTTTTTTTTTTTTTTTTTTTTTTT
>PVHY01022510.1:0-22311 GCA_004024945.1 Uropsilus gracilis
CAGGCTCGCAGGGGCGGAGTCCAGTCTGCCGCGGGGGAGGCGGGTGCAGGGTTATCGCTGCGGAGACTGGCCTCCAGTGCTGGGCCCAGGGTCCGGCACGCTGGGCTGGACCACAGGGGAGGTCACACACTGAGACAGTTGTCCCCAGGGGCTAGAAACGAGATGGGTTGGAGCCGGGGCCTTCCTGACAGGCACAGTCATCGTCATCGAACGAAGAAGACACTCACCAGCTCGGCACTCTGGTTGCGGGGTGGGGATTAGTGGTCCAGGACCAGGCGTTGATCGAGAGGCTCACAGCGGTCAGCTCTTTCCAGGTGCCTCGGAGTCCTGCGGGACTTGGTTTAGTTAGAAGCTGCTTCCTTACTGAACAGCAATGTGGATCCTGCGCATTGCAACTGTCACCCCCTGTCCCTCACCTCCAACCTGAGCAAGGCCTACCTCCGGGTCCTGGGCAAGGAAATGGCTACGGAGGCCTGTACTATTCCTGAGTGCTATTCCTGAGTACTGTTCCTGAGTATAGGACCCTGGCTCCTCACCTAACTGGTAACCTGGTTCTTTGTACGGTCAAAAAAAAAAAAAAGGTTCACTATATAGGAGGTAGAAGTCTATAATATGGCCCATAATATGATCGACACAGACAGTCATCGTTCAGAGTATTTGAATGGTCGCTTTGCAGTGACTCTGAAAGACAAATCCAGTCACGGATGACTACATAGCAATGTATGTTTTTTAATATTTCTATTATTGCCATGGAGATCAGGTCAAGGTGACACTGAGGAACTAGACTAACACGAAGCAGTGCAACAGGTGCTGTGATTTGCAATGTTTCTTGCAAAATCCAAGCTACAACGATTTGCTGAAGCTAAGCGGTACCAGTTGCTTTTGCTTGGGGTGTGCTCTCAAGGCGTTCATACCTGACCCATTTATAAACCAGTCTGTTCCCCACGTGTATCTAAACTTGCAATCACTGATGTCTATCTTTGCAGAAATCTCTGTAGCAACATGAATATGATCAGTACTGCCTACAACCTTTTGTTCCTTTACGTTCATGTCAATACATACAGTTCTCTCTGTGGGAGCTTCTGTACTCTGTTCTATGGTACAAATCCCTTTCAAAGGGTGTTTAGTTAGTTCCATTATTTTCAAATACAAAGAACAAGACATAAAGATGAGTGACCTTGTCTATCTCTTTGCATATTTCATGGGCATTTCTCTTGCATAAACGTGTAAATGTAAAATTACTGAGAAAACATGAACTTTTAAAATTAAATGTTTAAAACTAGAAATCTGCTATAGAAAAAGAGCAGAGAAATTCTCTCATGGATGGAAATAAAATAACTCACTGTTGAAAGACCACTGGGTTAACAAGGAAATCAAAGAGGAAATTAAAAGGGAAAAAAAACACCAAGTTACAATGAAGACACAACCTTTCAGACTTTATGGGCCCAACAAAAGCAGCACTAATAGAAAAACATATAGCAATACAGGCTCACATTAAGAAACAAGGAAGGACCCAAGTAAACAACCTTGTCTCTCATCTCAAGAAGCTAGAAAAATAAAAAATGAAGCCCAAAGCCAGTAAAAAAAATAAAATAAAATAAAAATTAAAAATACTAAAAATAAATGAAATAGAATCAAAAGGATGGTCCCAAAGATCAATGGAACCAGAAGTTCGTTCTTTGAAAAATAAGTAAAAAAGGCAAAACTCTAGCTCGACTGACTCACACACACAAAAAAAAAATTCAAATAGGATCAAAAAAAAGTTATGACACTGCAGAAATCCAGACGATAATTAGAGATTACTGTGAGCATTTATATGCAAACAAGTTCAGCAACCTCGAAGGGATGGACAAATTCTTAGAATTATACAATCATCAGAGGTTGAAGGGAAGCAAGGCAAAATCTGAACCAACCAGTCACAAGCGAGGAAGTTGAAACAGTAATCAAGACTCAGCCCATAAAAAAGTACATGATTTCACAAGTGAGTTCGACCAAATTTTCAAAGACAAGCTAGTTCTTATCCTGCTGAAGCGCTTTTTAAAAAATTGAGAACGCGTACTTTCTGATGCCAACATTGCTCTAATATCAAAACCAAACAAAGATAAGACAAAAAAAGAAAACTACAAGTCAATCTCCCTAATGGACACAGACATGAAGATCCTCAACAAAGTCTCAGCAGACCATACCCAATAAGCATTAAAAGGATTATGTACTGTGACTAAGTAGGAATTACACCAGCTGCTTAAGGATGGCGCAGCATCCAAAAATCAGCAATATAATTACTATATCAGCAAAAAGAAAGATAAAACCATATGATCATACCAACAGTTGCCAAGAAAGCATTTGATGAGATTTAAAATGCATTTATCATGAAAATCCCCCCCAAACTAGGGATATATGGAACATATCTTGACATAATAAAAACCATATATAATATACCTACAGCCAACATCATGCTAAATGGTGAACAGCTAAAAGGGTTTCCACTAGGATTTCATACAAGACAGAGATGTCCACTCTCACCATTACTAGTCAACACAGTACTGGCAGTCTGAGTTAGGCCAGAGAAGGACATAAAAGGAATCTGAATTAAGAAAGAACAAATAAGCCACCATTATTTGCAGATGTCATGACAGTACACAAAAAGAACCCTGAAGAATCCATGGGAAAACAAATGAAAACATTAAGTCAGTTCAACAAAGTGACAGGTTATAGAATTAATACACAAAAATCAGTGCCTTCCTATATGCAAACAATGAGCTAGAAAAAAAGGGACGATATTAAGAAAAGGATCCCCTTTGCAATCACACCAAGAAAATAAATATCTAGGAGTAAACTTAGCAAAGGCAAATGACTTATACCAAGAAACTATTATAAGATAGTATTAAAAGAACTGGAAGAAGACTCAAAGAAATGAAAAGATATTCCCTATTTATGGATTAGAAGAATCAACATTATCAAAATAGCTATCCTGTCCAAAACAATTTACAGATTCATTGTAATCCTCATAAAAATTTCAATGGAATTCTTCAAAGAAATAGAGTAAACATTATTGAAATCATGTATAACAACAAAAGACCCCAAATAGCCAGAACTATCCTGACAAAAAAAGAGGAAAAGTGTTGACATCACACTTCCAAACTTCAAGTTATACTTTATGATAAAGCTATGTTATAAAGCCATAATAATTAAAAATAACCCGATCCTGGAATAAAAACACAGAAAGACCAGTAGGATAGTATTGAAAGCCCAGAAGTAAACCCAAACTTATATGGACAGTTGTTTCTATGAAAAAGGAACCAAGACCAAACACCGGACTAGGAAATCCTCTTCAACAAGTTGTATTGAAAGCCGGGCATGGTGGCGTGTGCCTGCAAGCGACAGCTTATGGAGTCGCAGCAGGGTCTGGAGGTTGCGGTTTGAGTCCCGCCGGGGACAACATAGTGAGACCCAGTCCCAAAAAATAGCTGGGTGTGGTGGAGCACCTGGGAAGCTGAGGCTGGGGATCGCTTGAGTCCGTGGTACCCCAGGCAACATGAGCCTGTGGTTCCATAGGCAAAAATAGCGAGACCTGGTCTCAAAAAAAAAAAAAAAAATTGAGAAAATTGAATAGTCACACACACAAAAATGAAACTAGACCACTATCCCACAGCGTACACAAAAATCAGTTCAAAATAGATGAAAGATTTGGAAGTAATACCTAAAACAATACAGTACATAGAAGAGAACACAAGCAAAACACTTCACAACATACGCTTCAATGATGTCTTTATGTCAACTCCAACAGAAGGAAAACGAAAGAGAAGTTGACAACTGGGTGTATGTTAAACCGAAAAGCTCTGCACAGTGCAAGCACAACTAAAACAAAGAGACACCCCACCGAATGGGGAAAATATTTGCACACCATACATCTGACAGGGGATTGATATCAAAAATCTATGAAGAGCTCATACAACTCAACAAAAAAGAAAACAACCCAATCAAAATGTGGGCAGAAGAGCTAAACAGGAGCTTTTCCAATGAAGACAACCAGATGGTCAACAAGAACTTGAAAAAAATGCCATCGCTTATCAGGGAAATGTAAACCAAAACCACAATGAGACATCACCTTACGGTAGTGAGATCGCCCGTATCAAAAGATCCAAAGCAACGAGCACAGATGAGGGTGTGGAGAAAAGGGATGTGTTCTTTCGCTCTTGTTGGGCGCGCAGACTCGTCGGGTCCCCGTGGAAAACAGTATGAAAGTGTCTCAAAAGAGTAAATATGACCCAGCAATTCCACTGCAGTGTCTATCTGAAGAGTACAAAAGAAAACATGCACCATGTTTTCACTGCAGTACTATTTACAACAGCCGAACCATGGAATCAAGCTACAGGCCCCAGAACAACCCACATGCCCACAAAAAGATGTGGTATCTTAGCCACAATGCAACACTCAGCAAACCAAAATGATAAACATGCCATTTGTAGCAACGTGGATGAGCTTAAAGGGATTAAACTCAACAAAATAAGCCAGAAGGAGAACGATGCAAACTTATGCTGTCAGTTAGGTGTGGAATAGAAACCAAGTAAAAGGCCGGGCATGGTGGCGCATGCCTGTGGGTGGCAGCCTAGGAAGCCATGGCCGGGGCCAGGGATCGCGGTTCGAATCCCGCTGGGGGCACATAGCGAGACCTAGTCCCCAAAAAATAGCTGGGTGAGGTGGCGCATGCCTGTAATCCCGGCTACCTGGGAGGCTGAGGGGATTGCTTGAGTCTCTGGTACCCTGGGCAACGTGAGCCTGTGGTTCCACGGGCAAAAATAGCGAGACCTGGTCTCAAAAAAAAAAAGGAAAGAAAAGAAACCAAGCAAAGAGTCAGATGAAAACAAACTTTAAAACCAACTCTTGAAAGCTGCACACTGAACTGAGGCACTCCAGGGGAGGAGGAGGGTGAGAACAGGACGGGTGGGAGCACAATGTACATGGTAGAGGGCTCGGCCGGGATGCTTGAGCCGCAGACCTTGGGTGCTTCTGTGGTTACTGCGTCACGGTGACCATATCGTAGGGGAAAAATCCTAAACTTCAAAAGCATTGACAAGGATGAAAACCAATGTTTCTTCGCAGAACTGAAGCACAGAGCAAGAGACGAGGAGGGTTGAATCAGGAGGTAGATGGGCACAGGAGACTAAGATGGCTCATGGATGATAAGATGGTGGGAGAACCTCGAGATAATGATGCAAAAAATACATACATAAGTACAATCAATCGGAAAAATAAAATAATAATAAGGTAACCAATGCTACTTTGAAAATTAGAGAGACAGATGATAGAGATGGATAGATGATAGATCGATGGATGGATGGATGGATGGATGGATGGATGGATGGATGGATGGATGGATGGATGGATGGATGGATGGGTGGATAGATAGATAGATAGGTAGATTGATGGATGGATGGATGCATGGATGAGTATTTTAAGTCTGGTCTAGAATCCAAGGGCTCTCTTCCCACACAAGGGACAAGAAGTGGATGAAGTTGAGAGCAGAACCAAGGTGGAGCAGAGCAAGTTTGTTTTAAAATCCCAGCAGAAAAGCTAATCCACAGCATAACCTGTGCTTAAAAAGAACACGAGATAAATCTGGTTTTATAGAGATCGGGTCGCTGCCCGCACCCTCCGCGGCCACGCCAGGCCAGGGTGGTCCTGCGTCCCGCACGTACCTGCTCCACTCGTCTGTCGAGGTCGGCTGGGGTCAGCCTGGGGAGCGGCCAGGCCGGGCCGGCGCGCAGGCCCCACGGCACATCTGAGCCCTGTGAGGAAGCAGGGCGTGCTGGGGGGGCCGGGGGCCAGGCGGTCCACCACAGACCCCTCTGCGTTGCCTCCAGTCCTGAGAGCCCCAACCAGGAACGAGTATCTCAGACGACTCATCCACAGAAACCGAACGAGCGAGGTGCTGGAGGGAAGACCCCAAAATTGTGCCACCCGGGCGGGACTCAGGGGAGCAGGGCGGGCACCACCCAGCACTGAACTGCGAGGACAGACAAAACGCGACGCCTACGATGTCACCGAGGAGCTGCGAACAGAGACCTGGCGCAGAGACGCTGTCAACAAGGGCGCTGCACCCCCTCTTTGCTCGGAGGGAAGAAGCTGCCCAAAGCCGGGCACGGTGGCGCGTGCCTGTAAGCTTCAGCCTATGAAGCGGCCGGGGCTAGGGATCGCGGTTCGAGTCCCGCCTGGGCCCCTTAGCGACACCTAGTTCCAAAAAAATAGCTGGGTGTGGTGGCGCATGCCTGTCATCCCAGCTACCTGGGAGGCTGAGGCTGGGGATGGCTTGAGTCCCTGGTACTGGGCAACGAGATCCTGCGGTTCCACGGGCAAAAATAGCGAGACCTGGTCTAAAAAAAAACCAAGAGCCTGGCCAACTGGCAGCGGCCCCACAGCAAAGCCCCAAGGGAGGAGACCTACCATCAGCTGAGGGCTGTCCCCTCGAGGACACGGCTGGGAGCCAGGCCCCCGAAGCCAAAGGCCCGAGGCAGGACTGAAGGACAACAGAATGTCGCAGAAACGGCGGCGATGAGACCCACCAGGGAACAAAAAGCAATTCGACAAGGCAAGGTGCTCCCCTCGACCCGCGAAGGCGAGAGCTGCGCAGGAAAGGCAAGCAGCAGCTCCACCAGGCCCCGGGAATTGCCCCCTCACCAAGGAGGAGGGAATGGGTCCAGAAAGGAAAAGGGACAAAAAGACGAAAGGCTAAACATGGACAAACAGCAAAAAGAAAGGAGGCAAAGGGGCCGGGGGGAGGTGGGGTGTGTGGGGTGGTGGGTGTTCCCGTGGGGACCAGCAGTCACACAACCATGTATCGTAAAAAGTCCAAAAACACATACATGCATGGGATTCTCCACGCGTTTATTAACAACCAAAGGGATTTTTGTGCAGCTATGGCGTGTCTCGTTATTCTATCTAGAAAAGGCTAATTCCCCTTTCTAGTTCTTGTAGACTCGCCTGTATTAATGTGTGAAACTGCTTACGTCTCCAGGATCTGGAGGCCGCAGAAGCGAACAAAAGACAAACATCTGGATTGCTATAAAGTATTGATTGAATTGATGCTTTTTTATGTGATAAACACAGCAAATGGGATGCCCGGAAGGGTGAGAGTGTAGATTCTGACTTCCCCAAACACGAGCTGCGCAAAACAGCAGCTCTCTGAGCCTCTGCTTCTTCATCTGTTAAGATGGGCGTACTAACAGGGCCGCAGGTCTTGACACAGACTCTGGTGCAAACTGATGTTAATTGTCATTGTTTACTCTGACCTAATAACCAACCCCACCCACTCTTACGCTCCACCGGGCGCTCCAAATGACCAGGGCCCCATCAGCCTCCGGGCAGTGCCTCTGTGAGTGGACAGTCACCTCATGACCCAATCGGAGTGAACGGCTCCTCCGGGAAAGCTGCCCGAGCTGGGCTCAGTTTAAACTGTGTTTCAGACGATAAGAGGCCCGGTGAGACGGTAGTGGGGGATCTCCACGGAGCGCTGACTCTGTGCCACAGGTTTTGAAGCGTTTATAAGCATCTTCTCAGCGTATGCTCACAATAATCCTACGGTGCCAGTGCTGTTATTATCACCCACTTCTCAGACGAGAAAACCAGGTGCAGGGTGTTTCATTAACCTGCATTCAGTCGCTCTCCATCTGTTAACATGGCACAGGCGCCCGTGCTCTTACGCCTGGAGCCACGCTGGAAAGAGAGGGGCTGGAGCAGAAAGGGGGACCTGGGAGCAAAAGGAGGAACTCAGAGCTTGTCAGCTGACACCTTTTCTATTTTTTTAATTTATATATAAATTTCACATCATTGTAGTCCCGGGGACTTACCCCCCCCCCTCCCTTCCCCCCCTTTCCCTCCTGCTCAGAGTTGTGCGCTTCAGTTTGGTGCTTCGCTTGTTTGGACTTTCCCTCAAGGCTTTTGTTTGTTTTCTCACTCTATCACCTTTCCGAAGTGGCACCAAGACGCGTGAGGGGGTTTATTCCTGCTGGTGGGTCCGAGTGAAACTGGAGAAAAGGAAAGAAAAGACCTTTTGACTTGAACTTAGAACACCTCTGCCTGCTTCTTCCTAGGAAGCAGACTCAAAACGGTTATGAGCATCTCCACCGCTCACCTACTATTGGTATGCAAGAATCAGCTACCAGCTTCTCTCAGCTCTCTTCCCCTCTCGGACCTGAAAAAGAAAAACTTAGAAACACAGTTTAAACTTGAGTCTGGTTTGCCTCAGTTTACCCTCTTTTAGACTTCCGTGGGTTCTTTCCACCATCCCCAGCCTTTTCACTATAATTTCAAACCAGAACAAGACTCTCAGAGTGCAGACTAATGTATTTCTAACAAAGTGATTTCCTAATTACTGCAAAAGTAAACATGTTAAAGTAACTCCGATGACTTCAACATTGTCCAGTCCTTTCCCCAAATCGTCCCCAAATCCTCGGTCTCTCAGTCCTGATCATCTCACCAACATCAGTCAGAGTTCATCTCCACGTGCTCGAAGACATCCTCTTTGGCTGCTCCTTTGGCTGCTCCAGCTCCTCCGTGCCGTCTTCTCCTTGTCCTCCTCCAGGTAGTAGAAGAAGCTCCCTGGTACCAGAACCAGCTAAGTTCACTTTCTTCTCAGGCCTGGCTTTAACACACTTGTTGCTCACCTGGACCAGCCAGAGGCTGCAGGCCCCAAGGCCTTGGCCACACGGCCAAGCTCACACGGCTCACATCTCCATCCTGCAAAGTCCCTGACTAAAATGCTCATCCCACAAACGGCAGAATAATCCCTTTCTTTGTTCCAAGCCTCTCTATCGATCCTTATTTGTTTTCCTGCCTTCCAGGAACAGCTCCCGAGTTACCACATTACAAAGAAAAAACCTGGTTTGCTTCTTCCTCCCCCTCGTGTCTTTCTGAAAGGAAATTCTAGTCAAAGCCCTTCTCCCATGCTAGCATGTCCTCCTTGAGATCTGCTATCCTAAACAGGAGGCGGTGACACCCAGGGGGGCAGGCGGCCCTGTCACGAGCACTTCATGCTACTGACAGCGCTGGGACGGTGGGCTTAGCCGCTGAACATCCGGGGTCACGGAGCTGCTCGTGGTACAGGTGCGTTTTCAAAGCTGTCTGCGGGGTCCAGCTCCCCCGTTTTCTCCCTAGGAATGTGGTGAGAATCCCAAACCCAGACTGGTTCTCATCATTGGGCCAATATTTATTAGGCACCTGCTCATGTCAGGCACCAGTGAAGAACACAGACGTGGGCCCTGGACCATAAGACAGAGACCATGTGAACATGAGAGACAGTTTATAGACCAGGAGAGCAAATAACATATAGAATTAGTACATAGCTAGCACATTGCCAGACCCCCCAAATCTAATTTATTTAATAAAAGTATTTTATAGTCAGATTCAGGAAAATAATTCTAATTAAAAAAATTAAAATGAAAGGAAGGCATTTGACTCACGTATTTCCTGTTGTTCTAGAAGACCTACCGATAAAGACAGACATCTAGGACTAGTCAGAGCATTCGGGGAATGACTGAATTTTGCAGCTTTTCCACCTGTGATCGAAAGGACAAGATTGTGGCTGCCCAATAGCCCAAGCAAACCGCAGTCTTTTGCCCAGACTTGCCCTGAGTTAATAAGAATTAAGGTCGCATCCT
Organism: Uropsilus gracilis; assembly: GCA_004024945.1. Lineage (NCBI taxonomy): Eukaryota > Metazoa > Chordata > Mammalia > Eulipotyphla > Talpidae > Uropsilus > Uropsilus gracilis. The sequence continues at coordinate 9,657 of PVHY01022510.1, forward strand.
GCTGGCGTGTTGAATAAAAACACCGATTTTCTTGGGAAGGGAGCAGTGAAGGAAGAGGAAGAAGACAGGAATGAAACGAGTGATCACAGTCCTTCTCTTTTGTCAAGCAGAAGAGATGTTGTGGATTAACATCTACTGGGAGCTTTGCAGTGGACTGTTCTTTTAATGGCTATTTTATCAACTGCAACGCATAAGCGCTTAGCGCTGCAGGACTTAACTCCCCTTGTTGAAAAAATTCTTTGCAACTATAAACATTTCAGCGATTTTCATCATATTTTCAACAACTTGGAGGAAGTCATTGCGCCAATAACGTATGTTCCTTGTAGAAAATTTACAAATGCTCGAGCAAAATTTCCAAATTAAAATGAACTCGTAAGTGCAGTGTTTAGAAATAAATGTTGCTGAAATTTGGGCACATATTCCTCTCATCTCAATATTATATATCAGTCTATATTCCTTTTTTTTGAGACTAGGTCTCGCTATTTTTGCCCTTGGAACTGCAGGCTCATGTAACCCGGGGTACCACGGACTCAAGCAGTCCCCAGCTTCAGCCTCCCAGGTAGCTGGGATGACAGGCACCACTCCCAGCTGTATTTTTTTGGAACTAGGTCTCGCTACAGGCCCCTCGCAGAACTCGAACCGTGATCCCTGGTCCCAGCCATGGCTTCCTAGGCTGCTGCTTACAGGCACACGCCTCCGTGCCCAGCTGTCTATATTCTTACGTAACCTCGCCTTATATAGCTTGAAAGTTTCTATATCATTTAATTGTGGATGTCTTTCATAACTCTACGTCCTTGACTGTAAATCTTCACTATCTTTATTTTAAAGATTTACTCCCTTAACAACTTTTAAATATGCGACAGAGCCTAGAGTCTGCATTGATGTGACATTAGTCTAGTGCACCCTCATCACTTACTTAATCGCTGAAGTCTGTACATTTTGACCCCCATCATCCATTTCCCCCACCCCTACCCCCTGGCCTACGGCGACCACGGATCTGATCCCTGTATCTGTTAGCTCGGTGATTTGTTTTCTTTTGTTTTGCTCTTGGATTTACACATGAGTGAGATCACACGTTAGTTTTCCTTGGACTTCTTTCACTTGGCATAGTGCCTTCACGGCCCAGCCATCTTGTCACGAATGGCAAGAACTCTGTCTGTGGTTAAATAATACTCCCCAAATGGCTGAATCCCTTCCTTTGTTCCTCAAGCCTCTTTATACCTTTCTTCCCAAGTCTTCTTGTCAAGGATTCCTGGAGGGGGTGGAGAGAGGGCTGTCGGGCAGCTGTGTTAACCAAAGCACCAACCAGCTCTCTCTGAAATTTGTAAGTCTACAGCAAGACGAGAGTAGAGTAGCTCCTCAGCGGATGTGTGCATCAACTATGTTGTGGCACCCAGGGGTGAAACGGGGTACAGAAGTCCCCTCGGGTCTGAAGTACCCCGCTTCAGGGGGAGAGCGCCCCCATCGGAATGAATAACAGAAAAGTGAGAAAACGATGCATTTAAACCTCAGTTTGTGTCTGGTCTTTAATATTTCTCTGACAGTCATTGTTTCTCCTTTTCAGCAATTTGCTCGTACCTGAAGGTCCCATCTAGGCCAGCAATGGCAGTTAGCTGGAATTCAGTGACATTTTTGGTTTCAATTAAACACGTTTTCTTTTGCTTTCAAATTGCAGTGGTCAAAACTGGTTTTCCATTTACAAGGGTTTTTTTTAGCTTCATTTTAAAATAAGTTCATTTTAGTAGGAAAAAAGGTCATTTGACGTTTGGCAAAGTGTGTGGCCCTGGTAAGAATCATAGGATAGGATGCAGGCTACTTAGGTTAAGAGCACCTTGTGTCGTAGCATTTTGGTCAATAAAATCTGACCATCCGCATGGCGCAGCAGACTTTTCTTCCTCTAAGAGAGAGAACCAGTGGGTCCTGGCGCATGAGATCTGCTCACAAAACAATGGAAGAAAAGGGGCCGGAACCTTCCATCCTTGAAGCACCTGTTGCACGCGCCGTTTCACCGGTGCCTCAAAGCAACCCGGTGAAGAAGGTCCTACGACAGGCTCCTTTCACCTGAGGAAGTCAAGCGGCGGAAGGTAGATGGGGGTGTATCCGGTACCCGGCAGAGCTGGGATTCAGGCGAGGCCTACCAAACGCCAAGCCCCTGCTCCTGACTGCTGCTTTCTATTGCTTCTCACTCAGCTTCAGGACCGCCGGTCCTCCGCTGCGGGATGAGTCTCTGTCCTTGCCAGATCCTTGGTCACCTTGCCATGGATCCGGTGACTGACGTACACGCCTCACCCGTAAGCAGACTCTTGATTCGACCTCACAGTCACCTTCGTCCCAGCCGTCTTGCGAACGAACGCAGAACGTCTCGTGGACCTGCTTTCTGCCCCCTCACGTCCCCACAGCGGAGAGCGTGCCCGCCAGCGGCCTACGATGCCTCCGTTTGAATCACTTCAAAGCTTTCCAGCAGTGTCAGAAAACCAAAGCGCGGGCTTCAGCGTCTCAAAACCAGAAGCTAGAACTCCGTATGTCTCCAAATTCGTAGCGGTTCCCTGGGAAAGAGCAGAAACGTCCGGCATCCGACTTGGACTAACAGGGGCGATGACGTCAAGAGAATCTGCATCGTTTCCCCAGTCACGGCCTCCTGGGTTTCCCACCCTGGGTTCGCCGCCTGTGGCACCTTCAGGTCTGGCTGAGAAGTGATCAGCTTACGGAACCGAAGGCCACCGGGGGCTAAGAGCCAGCGAGCGAAGACAGCAAGCCTCTGCGCCTTTAGCTCACACAGACCAACACACTCCGTTGACAAATGGCTGCTACCTGCTTGCGCTGTCCTCTCAAAACGGAGAGAAACCGTCTCAGCTGGGGATCGTGCTTTGCCGCGTGAGGGCCCCGCATTCGGGAGCAGAGGCCAGGGCTGGGGCCGAGATGCAGGGAGGGAGGGCGCGCTTCCATGAGGAAGCCTTGGTCCCCTGGTGCGTAGGTGGAGCCCCCCCCGCAGCGCCTTCTGGAGAAAGGTTCTGCGAGAGACCTGGGCCTTGCCGCCTCCGAAGGACGCGAAAGGAGGCGTCTGTCCACACATGGCCCTGCCTGGGGTGACCCACGCGGACCGGCCAGCCGTGAGCGCAGGGCAAGCCCTGGCAGGTGTCGCACGGCGCCAGCAGCAGAGGCCAGAGTCCGGTCGGCGAGTCTGAGGAGGGAAAGGTCCGTCGGGTTGCAGCCCCCGAATCCGGCGACGGCCTTAGTCTAAGCAGAGGCAAGACCAGGACGCGTAGGTGGCCCCTGGGACGTGGCCAGCGTGGAGCTATTCCAGCCACGGACGTGCGTCTCCGTGCCTGGCCGGGTCCACCCAACAGCGGGGGCTGGACAGCTCCACAGGCCCGTGCCCCGCTGGATACGCAGAAGCCGCCGGGACAAGGCCCGCGAGCAGAGGCTGGCGCTGACAGGGCAGACGTGGGGGAAACCGGTCATGGAGCGAAAGTCACTGGAGCTTAATTACTGACCCGATAACCCGATAACCTGTGAGGCTGGAGGATGCTAACCTTCCCGGCAGCATCACAGGAGGTCCTGAGGCAGCGACACTGAGGTGTGGACTGGCAGCGTGGAGGGTGACGGCAGGTCAGGAAGAGCCGCTGGGAAGAAAAGAGGAGGAAGAGAGAACCAGAAAGAGAGCAGACAGACAGACAGTCAGACACAGTCAGACAGACAGACAGAGCTCAAACCAACACCGCGTCAGAAAACCTTACGCTAGCCTGAGAACAAAGGCAGGAACCCTCGGGTCTGGGAGGGGGGGCGTAAGTGACCGACCTGCCCCCAAATTACTGGGGTTTCCCCCTAAGGTCGGGGGGCACCGGCTGGAGACCCGTGAACAGGGAACAGCATCACAGCTCCTGCTTTTCCTTTCAAGAAGTTGATATCCTTGTGGAGACAAGCAGCAGAAGCCCCAAGCACCACACAGGTGTTTAAAAAGAGAGCGGCCTAGGCCGGGCACGGTGGCGTGTGCCTGTAAGCGGCAGCCTAGGAAGCCGTGGCCGGGGCCAGGGATCGCGGTCTGAGTCCCGCCTGGGGCCCGTAGCGAGACCTAGTCCCCTAAAAATAGCTGGCCGTGGTGGCGCGCACCTGTCATCCCAGCTACCTGGGAGGCTGAGGCTGGGGATGGCTTGAGTCTGTGGTACCCTGGGCAACGAGCGCCTGCGGTTCCACGGGCAAAAACAGCGAGACCTGGTCTCAAAACCAAAAAAAAGAGCAGCCTGTGAGTGCCACAAGACAGCAGGAGTGCTGAGGGCCAGGAGCCTGGGGGAGTCGGGGTGGGGGTGGCACAGAGCTCACCTTCCGTCTGTCTTCGAGGTGACGTGGGGTCCGCCACGGGGGTGGCTGCAGAAGGGCTGAGCTCCTGCTGCGGGCGACCTTCTCGGCCCCCCCCTCCCCCCCTCCCCCCAAGCCCGCGGGGCCGAGTCCTCCTGAGTCTTCACTCGCCAGAAGAGCTGACTGACAGGCTCCGCTGACAAGCCTGCCCTCGGGAGCACAGCCGGGGTTGCTGCTTGCTCAGGGTCCTCGGCATCTGACACTTCTGAGACTAGTGGCCACCCGGGGCCAGAGGGGCCGCGAGACTCAGCAGGGCGCAGAGCGATGTGCTCGCAGCTTGGCTTCGGAGAGAGACGGGGTCGGGGTGACCTCGGGGCACGCGCTTGCTCTTTCTCTATGGAAAGCTTTTACTCTAGGTGCATGAGGACGTCGTGCTTTTTCCTTTCTATGAGCCTGCTTTCTTCAATTGATCGCATACCTACATTATATACATTGCATCACTGGCTACCTACCTCCACGTCACCACCGACCCATCCGTTCGGTGACTGTCTTTTTATGGTGCCTTGGCCCAACGACATTTAGGGGGGTTATCGATCTGCAGAAGTCCTTACTTGTCATTTTGTCCATCTTTTTGTTCTTTTTTTTTTTTAAGAGACTAGGTCTTATTGTGTTGCCCGGGATAGTCTCAAACCCGTGAAACCCGCGAACTCAAGCAATTCCTAGGCTCAGCCTCCCAAGGCTGGGATTACAGTGCACGCCACCACATTCTGCTTTTTTTGTTGTTATGTTCATAACCCTGTTACATTCTCCTTGTTCGTTCCTCTGTTAGTTCAAATTTTAAAGCTTCTTATAATATTCCTTGAGGGAGGGGGTTAGTAGAAGTGAAGATTTTGTTTGTCTGAGAAGGTCCATATTTTCCCCTCAGGGATGAATGAGAACTTTGCAAGATAAGTATCCTTGGCTGGCATTTTTTTTCTTGGAGCTTGTTGAATATGTTGTTCCATGCTTTTCTTGCCCAAAGTATTTCTTCTGAGCAGTTTGGTGTGAACCTCATAGGTTTTCCCTTATAAGTTATTTGTTTCTTGCCTCTGACCAGTTTTGTCTTGAATTTTTGACTTGAATCTTTGTCTTGAATTTTTTGGAGTTTCACTATTATGTGTCTTTCAGTAGTTTTTGCATCCTTTATGGCCATCTGGTGTTCTTCTAGCTTCCTATATTTCTATTTTGGTTTCTTGCTTCACATTTGAGAAGTTCTCTTCAATTATTTCCTTGTATAGTTTCTCAGTTCCTTTGTCTCTCTCTTCTCCTTCTGGGATTCCCATGATTCTAATGTTTCCTTTTCTCATGGTGTCAGATGGTTGGTTTCTCGGAGTGTTTGTTCGTCTTTTTCCTTAGCATCCCTCCCACCTTTTCTTTTTGGATTCTTTTTGCCTCCACCCTTTAAGAGTACTGATACATTCTTACATTTCTTCTATTCTTTCTTCATGGATTTTCTTAAGTTCCTCCATTTTTTTTAAAGTTTCATTTTCATTCCTTAGTTTGCTGATTGTATTCTGCCTATCGTTCTTTACCTTTTCTTCCTTTTCTCATAGCTCTTTCTGGGTTTGCATTTCCTTCTCTCCCTTTTCTCTTAAATCTGTCAGTGTTTGACTGGTCCAGCCACTGTGGGGAGCTGAGTGGAGGACCCTCAAACCGCTGAAAATGGAACTCCCATTCGATCCAGCGATCCCACTTCTGGGAATCTACCCGAAGGATACAAAACACCAAGTCAAGAGGACACCAATTCCCAGATTCCCACTTCTGGGAATCTACCCGAAGGATACAAAACACCAAGCCTGTACGCAGATGTCTGTTGCAGTGCTCTTTCCAACAGGCAGGATATGGGAACAGCCCGAACGCTCCCAAACAAAGGAGTGGATCAGAAATTTGTGGTCCAGGTACACAATGGAATGCTATTCCACGATCAAAAAAGGCAAATTGGATGCGTTTGTGATAACATGGACGGACCGAGACGGAGTCACCGTAGCAGAAATAAGTCAGAAAGAAAAAGAGAAATAGGGGGTGATCCCACCTAAACTTGGGGTGTCGGGAAAACAAACAAAAGAACAAGTGAAATTTAGAACTAACCATTCGCAGAACTGAAGCACAGAGCAAGGCATGGGGGAGGGGCAAAACAAGAGGAGGGGTGGGTCACAGGGGACAAGGGGGTGGGAGGGCCTCGGGGTGGACAGTGATGTGATATCAGTTGGGAAAAACAAAGAATAAAAAGCCCGCAAGACGCAACAGGACGAAAACAACCAACAGCATCAGCACAGAAGGGTGCGGAGAAAAGGGCGTGGCGGAGCAGCTCTCTCCCCTGCTGCATGTCTGCACCGCTCAGCTGAGTTTGTTCAGGATCCATGTCGGGGAGAGGCTCTGTCTGCTGGTGAGCGGTAACTGAGCTGGGTTTTGGGGGGCCAGCTGGGCTATTGGGGGCCTTTCCAGGAGCGGGTGAGAGCTGACCCCTTCATGTCTTTGGGGTGTTTGGGTTGTTTCCATTTCCTGGCTATTGTAAATAGTGCTGCAATACACACCTGAGCTCAGGCCAGGGATTCTCAGCTGTGGACGACAGCAGTGGTGGCACGTATTGTCAACCCCTACACCCCCCGGCAACCGAGTGTCCCAGCTGCAGTCAGCGTGGCCTGAGATGGCCGTGGGTCCCTCTCTGACGGTGCGCTGGTGGCCAGCGTCGTGGTTCCCTCAGGAGGAGCTTAAGCAGGTAGTGGTGCTGCATGGGTTCATTCTCTCAAGACCCCTGGCTGCCAAGATGTTCCCAGGGGGAGTCAGCTGGTGTTGGGTTCAGAGGTGATGCTGCTGCTGCTGCTGCTGTTGATGATGGTGATGATGATGATGGTGATGGTGATGGTGATGATGATGATGATGATGATGGTGATGGGGATGGTGATGATGGTGATGGGATGGTGATGATGGTGATGGGAATGATGGTGATGGTGATGGGGATGGTGATGGTGGTGATGGTGATGATGGTGATGATGATGATGGTGATGGGGATGGTGATGATGGTGATGATGGTGATGGGGATGGGGATGGTGATGGTGATGATGGTGATGGTGACGGTAATGATGGTGATGATGATGGTGGTGGTGATGATGATGATGGTGATGGTGATGATGGTGGTGATGATGATGGTGATGATGATGATGATGGTGATGGTGATGATGGTGATGGTGATGGTAGTGGTGATGATGGTGATGATGATGATGATGATGATGGTGATGGGGATGGTGATGATGGTGATGGTGATGATGGTGATGGTGATGGGGATGGTGATGGGGATGGTGATAGTGATGGTAGTGGTGATGATGGTGATGATGATGATGATGATGATGGTGATGGTGATGGTGATGATGGTGATGGTGATGGTAGTGGTGATGATGATGATGATGATGATGATGGTGATGGTGATAGTGACAATGATGATGGTAATGGTGGTGATGATGATGATGGCTGCACTTTCAACTGGTTGTGGGTGCCTCCTCCAAGGTGTGCTAATGGCTGATGTGGCTGCTGGCTCCAGAGGAGCTCAGTGTCTTTGGATGTTTGTTCTCTGGTGTTTGTTCTTCCTGGAGGTTCTGCTGACCTGTTTTAAGAGTCTGGGATTTTCTTTGCCAGGTGTGGTGGTGCGTGCTTTTAGTCCCAGCCTGTGGAGGGAGGCTGGGACTGGGAATTGCTTGATTCCGTGGGTTTGAGACCCGCCTGGGAAAATACAGTGAGACCTAGTCTCAAAAAACAGCTGGGCGTGGTGGTGTGTGCCTGTAATCCGAGCTACCTGGGAGGCTGAGCCTGGGGGTTGCTTGACTCTGTGGTATCCCGGGCAACATGAGTCTGCAGTTCCCCAGGCAACATAGTGAGACCTAGTCTCAAAAAAAAAAAAAAAAAAAAAAAAGAAAAGAAAAAGAGTCTGGGATTTTCTATGTCCTTTTTCCTTTTCAGGACAGTAGCTGTTTTCTGTCTCCCTGTTCCGCCATGGTGTGGGCGTCTGTCTTGGACTTTTTTAATTAATCATTTTGTTGGCTACATATTTATGCACATGTGTCTGTAAATATATGTTACGTCATGACTGTCCTTGGCTTCTTAGCACAGGAAACAGTCATGGTCAAGTGCTCAGCCCCTGAGTTCAGGTCACAGGCTTCATAACCAGAGGAAAATGACAGACCTGGGTGCGTTGTCCCAGCCTCAGGACCTTCTGGCACTAGAGCAACCTTTGCAGAGGGTGAGGGAAGTCCTTCACGGAGAAGGCCCAGCTGTTTAGGAGAGAAACAGAGACGGGGCGAGGGAAGGGGCGCAGGATGTGAGGAATCCAAGCTAGGAGTAACTGAAGAAGACAGGCAGCAGGCTGGGCTAGAATGCTGAGACTCAAGAACCTTTCCATAAAAATGGAGATGAAGGGCAAGAGATGAACATGGTCTCTGGTGTCTTTTTTTTTTTTTTTGAGACCAGGTCTCGCTATTTTTGCCCGTGGAACTGCAGGCTCTCGTTGCCCGGGGTACCACAGACTCCAGCCATCCCCAGCCTCAGCTTCCCAGGTAGCTGGGATGACAGGCACATACCACCACGCCCAGCTATTTTTTGGAACTAGGTCTCACTACGGGCCCCAGGCGGGACTCGAACCGCGATTCCTAGCCCCGGCCACTTCATAGGCTGAACATGGTCTCTGAAAAATGACACAGATCCGGGTGGCACCTCTGCGTCAGAAGACAGGTGACTTTGCTCCATCGTAAAATCCTCCCCTTTTGAGGAGTCACGTTTACTTTTTCAGAAATGACGCAGAGAAGCTTGTGAACTACCACAATCTGTTCTCAGGCCTCTTGTTTCCTCCGAAGACCTCCCCCAACTCACAGCGATTTTAACATGACAAAGAATTGTTGAGAGAAAACATAAATTGTTGAGAGAAAACAAATAGCCAATTTCTAGGTCCAGTGAGTTAGTTGTTCCTCAGTCACGGGGCAGCTCTAAGCAATCTTTTGATCTGTCTCAGCACAGCTTCTCATCTGCAAAAGCAGTTGGTTGGTCTATTCTGGTCTTTATCTCTTGACTGCCTGCCACCCCAGATGAGGTTTAAGCTCCCTTCAACCTTCTCTTCTCCCCTTACAGCTGTAGCACTAAAAGACGTGCTAGTGAGGCGCACACCTACCTACTCCCCACTAACTGATAAGGCCTGAGTTATCCAACCTCTCTGTGTCTCAGTTTCTACCTTTGGAAAACAAGGGTAAAGAACAGCTCGTGATGTATCATGGGGTTGTGGAAAGGATTAAGTGAGTTAACCTGAAAAAATCTTTAGAAATTGGCACAGAGATGAGCGCAGTAGCACCCGCCTTTAATACCAACCTCGGGAGGCTGAGGCTAGGAATCGCTTGAGTCCGCGGGTTCAAGACTACCCCGGGTAACATAGCGAGACCTAGTCTCAAAAAAAAAAGAAAAAGAAATTGGCACCGATCAGGACTAGATTGGAGCTAGATTATAATAATATTAATCGCAGCATTACTTTTTGTAATATTTTAAGTAATGTCTTTATATATACACTTCACTTTTTTTTTTTTTTTTTTTTGAGACTAGGTCTTGCTATTTTTGGCCGTGGAACCGCAGGCTCACGATGCCTGGTGTACCACAGACTCAAGCCATCCCCAGCCTCAGCTTCCCAGGTAGCTGGGATGACAGGCGCATGCCATCACGCCCAGTTATTTTTTTTGGGGACTAGGTCTGGCTATGTTGCCCCAGGCAGAACTAGAACTGTGACCCTCAGTCCCAGTTGTGACTCCATAGGCTGTCACTTACAGGGACACACCACCGTGCCAGGCTTTACTTCAAATTTTGTATTCCCCGGGGTTCGACCACCGCCTCCCTATCCCTGACCCCCCTCACCCATTTCCCCACCCTCCAGATGTGTGTTTTAGTTTGGTTGTTAGCTCGTTTTGACTTTTTCTCCTGGCCTTTTGCTTGTTTTTCCTATGTCTCATATATTAGTGAAACCATCTGGTTTCTGTCTTTTTCTTTCTGACTTGTTTCTGCCAATATGATTTCTTCTAGGTCCATCCATGTTATCTCAAGTTCATCAAATGTGTCATTTTTACTTGATGAGTAATATTTCACTGTGTATCTAGACCACATATTTTCCATCCATTCATCTGTTTTGGGTTGTTTCCATGTCCTTGCAATTATAAACAGTGCTGCAGTAAACATACGGGCACAGGTGTCCCTTTGTATAAGCATTGAGGTCTCCTTTGGGTAGATTCCCAGGGGAATGATTGCTGGGTCAAATGGTAGTTCCATGTTCAGTAGTTTGAGGGTCCTCCACACAGCTTTCCATAGTGGCTGGACCCCTTTACATTCCCACCAGCAGTGTAGGAATGTTCCTTTCTCTCCACATTCCTGCCAGCACTTGTAGCCTGTTTTGTTTTGTTGGTTTTTTTTTTTTTTTAATGTGGGCCATTCTTACTCACTGTGGTTTTGATCTGCATTTCCCTGGTTCTTAGTGACATTGAGCATTCTCTCATGTGCCTGTTGGCCATGTGTATTTCCTGTTTGGAGAAGTGTCTTTTTAGCTCTTCTCCCCATGTATTGACTGAGCTTCTTGTTTTGTTTTTGCTTAGTTGTGTGAGTTCCTTGTGGATCTTTGTTATCAAACCCTTATCACTTTTGCGGAGGGCAAACATTTTTTCCCATTCTGCTGGGTTTCTTTTCGTTTTGCTTATTGTCTCTTTTGCTGCACAGAAGCTTTTGAGTTTGATGTAATCCCAGCTGTTTATGTTTTCCTTTTTTTTTTTTTTTTTTCCGACTGTGCTGTGTCCAGAAATGAATTTCTGAAGTGTAATTCATGGAGGGTTTATGCATTTTATGGTTTCAGATCTTTTATCCATTTTGAGTTGGTTTTAGTACAAGGTGTGAGGCTGTTGTCTTGGTCCATTTCTTTGCATGTCTTGGTCCAGTTTTCCCAGCACCATTTATTGAAGAGGTTGTCTTTGTTCCAACGTGAGTTTTTCACTCCTTTGTCAAAGATTAGTTGCTTCTATATGTGTGGTTTTATTTCAGGGCCCTGAGTTCTGTTCCATTGGTCTGGTTGTCTGTTTTTGTACCAGTTCCATGACCATTACTTTATTAGACACCTTTGTAAGCTTACAGAACATGAATTATTAATAAGTCAAGAGAGAGAAGTAGAATCATTATTTGGTGTTTTGAAAAGATTACAACCGTCAACAGCAAAGGGAAATCTGGGATAGTTTTTCCCTTTTTTTGAAAAAAACTCTTCCTATGTTTTGATGTTTCAAGGAAGTGTCTGTTCTACATCAGTAAAAAGTATTTTTTACTTTAAAGAGATTGAGCAAAAAAAAAAAAAAAACAAAACAACCCTAAAGTCCTTTGCAAGTCTCTAAACTCAAGAAGTGACTGAGTTTTAAGGAGCGGTGCTGCCGTCCTGGAGAGTCTGTCTTTGCTTTCCATGCCAGGCCTCTTCAGGAAGTCCTTAGGGGGTCCTTACGGAGTTTAAAATAAACCCGTCACTTGGGCAAGTTCCCAGCTGAGCAGACTGCCATGTCCTGGGGAGAGAAAAGGAGAAAAGTGAAAACACAGACTCGGTAAATACCTGTCCCTCCAGCCGGCTTCCACTTTGCTCCTTAGACCGTCTTCTCAGAGGTAGGTGCAGTTCCAGAAAGGCGGGCCCAGGGGCGGGAAAGGGCTCCTGAGAAGCGCTTGTGGCCACCCAGCGGTGAAAGGGTTAAGAGGGCTGGGTGAGGCGATCCTGCGATCCTGCGAATGAGTGGGGCGCTGAGTTGCTCAAGTTCTCCAAGCAGCGCAGCAGCAGCTCCGGGAAGAGGAAGCGGTTGGAGGGAGCCAGCCCGGGGAGCCAGCCGGGGGAGCCAGCCGGGGGAGCAGGCCACCGGGCACTCAGCCGGGGCTCCAAGCTCAAGGTCAGTGGCCTCCCACACACCGCCCTGGACACTCGGGGAGGCGCCATCTCTCACCGGCTGTCCTGTGTGCGGCCACCCGCCGGCCAGACTTTGCTGCCCCCGCCCTGGGCTTGACATCTGCGAAGGACAGCTGGGGCAGTCTGGAGACTTTGCTAAGCTGGAGGCCGCCTTCTGTCATCCAGCTGGACAGGGCTTCCGAAGCAAGGGGTGTTTTCGGGGGGCGCGCACACACGTGCACATGCACACACGTGCACACAACACACACGGGCATACACGCGTGCACACAATACACACGTGCACGCATGCATGTATGCACCTGCACGCGCACGCACGTAGCACACGGACACGCATGCACACGGACACGCATGCACACGGACACGCACGCAGCACGCAGC
>PVHY01022511.1:0-22307 GCA_004024945.1 Uropsilus gracilis
GTTTTTCTGTGGATTTTTTGGGGTTCTCTACATATAGAATCATATCATCTGCATATAATGATAGTTTTAGTTCCTCTTTTCCTATTTGTATCCCTTTTATATCTTTCTCTTGCCTTATTGCCCTGGCTAGGACTTCCAATACAATGTTAAAAAGTAATGGAGAGAGTGGGCATCCTTGCCTAGTTCCAGATCTCAGCTGAAATGATTTTAATTTTTCCCCATTTAAGATGATGTTTGCTGTAGGTTTGTCATAGATGGCTTTTATTATGTTGAGGTAGGTTCCTTAGATCCCCAGTTTTTCAAGGGTTTTTATCATAAATGGGTGCTGGACTTTGTCAAATCCTTTCTCTGCATCAATTGATATGATCATATGGTTTTTGTTTTTCTTCTTATTGATATGGTAGATTATGTTAATTGATTTCTGGATGTTGAACCATCCTTGTGCCCCTGGGATAAATCCCACTTGGTCATGGTGAATAATGCTTTTTATGTCAATCTTTTTAATTAGCAATAAAATAAGTCTAGAGTACTGTATTCTATGTTGCCCAAGTTATCCATGGATTTTAACAGGATATGTGAGCATAAATAATATGGCACTCAGATATATTTAATATTACATTTATAAACTAATTTGGAAATTAATAACTTGCTACAAAAATTATAACCTTTGAATTAGTACAAAATTTTGACATTTAACATAGTAAAAACATAGCTATTTAATAATTAGAGAATACCTTCAATTCCATGTAGGTGTAGCACCAATCATTTACTTGGCAAGAGTACTTGTATTCAAATAAAATTATCTAATAGCATTTAAAGATAAAACAAAAATGAAACATAACTCATCATTATACCATTCTAAAAATGTTCAATGGAAATACCTGTTAATTTTTGACTTTAATTTTCATAAGGATAGCATATCCTTGTGAAAGGCAAGGCAACTCAAAGTTTCATTGTTGAAAGATAAGTTGAGATTAGTGATTGGATGGAGCAAGTTCATATGTTTACCAAAATTGAAATATGCCCAATATGGTGAAGCTACATATAGATGGAAGGAACAGCAAAATTTGACAGAAAAATCAATGAGATTTACCTAACACTTTTCCCCCTTCTTCTTCCTAATAATACCTGCACCAGAACCAAGGTAAGAATGATCATTTTTCTGGAATGTTCCAAGGACACACATCAGGGAATTGTGTCTGATGTCTTCTTTAGGCTCAGGTAAAATTTCATATTCAAATAAGGTTCATTGTGGAATAAGCTTTTTAATAGGAGTGATACATTATGAAGCAAAATTATATAATTCAATGGGGTGGGGAGAAAGAAGTAATTTTTCATAAGCACTGTCCTAATTTCCTCTAGTCCTACAAACTACTCCTTATTTTAGATGTATTCTTGGCAGAGCCTGAGGTTAAACCCCAGGCACAGATGCACACTTTGGGGAACATTTGTTTGCATCATCCAATGCAGATTTGCATCAAGATTTTTTTTTAAACCTGCAAAAGGAGCATTTCTTTAAAAATGCTGCATTAAAAGTTCTTGACATAGCAGGAGGCAGAAATGGTGAATGCAGGCCTGGGCACAGTGGATAGCTAAATATATCTCACCTCAGTGGACTCTTTGGTATTTAGGTTTTCAGTGATCTGTTAAAGCGCTGCACATTTTAAAAGCAGTTTGTAGGATATTCATGTAAGATGGCATAACAGGCAATGTTTGGCTTTGAAAAACATGTGTATTTAACAAATTCAGCTTTGCTTCAGTTGCATGTCTTGGTATATTATATTTTATCATTTCAAGATTTAGGAAACTTTCTTTACTAGCTTTCCAATCTCGCTACAAAGAAATAGTAAATGTTCTTTTGGTAATCTTTTAAATAGTGTTCTCACAACAGGGTTATCTGAATTCCTTTTCCTACTGTAGAATCTTTTTTTTTAAATTTTTTTATAATCAAATAGTTTATATATATATATATATATATATATATATATACATTTCATATCTTTGTAATACCGGGATTCACCCCCTACTGTAGAATCTTGAATCAGCAAAATCTGGGGTTTTGCTGCATACTTCAAATAGGTCGGTGTGAATCTATTGTGGTATTGTAAGCATGTGTCATGTTTTTAAAAAAAATCTGTAAGCTCGTCAGAATATGACCAATGCATGGTAAGAAGGAATTTATCCTTCTAAACACCTCATTGCCTGCTGCTTTCCTATTGCTTTGCCTCTGTGCTTCGAGAAGACATGACTAATGATTTTGAATTACAGTGGCCTGGTGACTTGTCAGTGACAGATAGAAATGTTCAGCTCCTGAACTAGCTCAGTCTTTACAAGTTCCCAGTATTAGTTCCTCCTTAGTCATTCATAATCAAGATTCAACGTTCTCTTAGATAATTTTAAATCTCTAGATAACCCCTTTAAGACAGACAGCTGTTGGAAATTGGGAGAGAATATTGCCATTTGGTGGAAACTACAGTTTCTTTGATATATGAAAGAAATCTTAGCTTCAAAGCATCTGGGAAAACAATCCCAACACTAAAGACAAGAACCAGTCCAGAAGAGTTCTACACTTTCATGTCTGAATTTTGTTTTTTTTGAAGCAGTAGTGTTCACCTCGCCATAGAACTTTCTGAATGCTAGTGGTAGTGGTGATTATGTGTGTATGTGTGTGTGTGTGTGTGTGTGAGAGAGAGAGAGAGAGAGAGAGAGAGAGAGAGAGAGAGTGAGTGAGTAGTGTTTTTATTTTGTCTCTTACTCATGGCCTCTAACCACAAATTTAACACTTGAGGTTACTTTCACAGTTTGTGTTCTTTAACAATGGAAAGGACTGATAGAGAAAGAGTCTAATGCTATCATTATTTACAGCTGTGGCTAACTAGTACCCATGGGTACCCTTTAAAAATCCTAACTCTCTGCCATTAATTGCAGTCCTGGCAAATCATTCATTCTTCCACTATAGGCCTAAAGGAACCCCTAAAAAGATTAGTTTCCTCCATCTACTCCATCTTCTCCAACTCTCCAAATGAATAAAACCAATAAGTAAGTTAACATAAGACCAACAATAAAATTCTTACTCTTGGAAGATTGAGTCTCATCAAGAGATAGGCAAGGTCTGAAAACAGTTAGTGTTCACCTGTTCTCAAGAACTCTAGCACATTGATGTTCTAGCTGAATAACTTCTCCTGCCTTGATTATTCTTGCTTGGTCTGAAACTGTGTGTGTGTGGTGGTTAGGAGCCCCAATTTTTCTTGTATACACTAATTTTGTGAGGAAATTTTCATTTGTTTAAATTAATCATTTAAAATTCTTTATTATTTGCAACCAGAAATAAGCACCCAAAACAAAACCAACAAAATTTAAGGAGTATAGTCATCAAAAACTCTTTCTGGGGCAAGGTACAGTATGAAAAAAGGTAATAGTTGAATATAAAAAGCAAGTTTTTGACTTAATAAACTTTTTTCAGGTACTGATACTGTCATTAATTCAGACATCCTTTTGTAAGACTGTTGGAGAGAACATTTCAAATAGTGTGTCATCTCAAAGACTAAGAACACTTCAAACAAAATATAGTAAGCTCCTACTATATATCACATTTCATATGGGAATACATATGAAAGATGATGCAGTGAAGAAAGCTCTCTTGAGCTGCCTAGGAGTTTAGGAAGAAGTTTAGGAGAGTTTAGGAGAGAAGTTTAGGAAGTCATTTCAAAATTATACAGTAACCCAGATGTAGGATATTTCAGTATGAACCACTCCTTCCATTCCATGTCAACTTTGACCTAGTACATCTCATCATCTAGACAGAATCTCCTCTCACAAGTGAGTGTGTTTGGCACCTCTCTATAATATTTTAGGGAGGAGTATGGAGGATTTTATATTGCATGACTCAAATATCAGCCTCACTTGCACATTTTCAACATGTCTTCTTTCTCAAGTTTTTTTTTTTTTCTTTCCCCAGGCAATGTTTGTCCTTTTCCCTATGTTGCCAGCAAATCTCTTCTTTGACACTTCCTTTCCTTTCTCCTACACTTTTTCAATTTTTTCCTGCAAAATGATTTCCTGCAACATTCTTTTTGCAAAATGATTTAAAATTTCCTGCAAAACTTGTTTTAACCCTCTCATCACCTTTCTCAAATAATTAAGAAAGTTCTGGTAACAAGATCCATCACTCTTAGAAGAAAATAATGGCAGAAAAATAAAGTATTTCTTTATGAAGATTATACTAGTCAAGGTCTTATCTATCATGGAAAATGTGCCAGTTAACATGAATCTCTCATCTCATAGTCTCTATAAAGCTTTTTTTCCCTCAGAACTATTTCTTTAAAAGGTCATTGTTAAAGAAAAATCTTTTTTTCAAATGTCCATTTATGAATATGTAAGCAAGTAAAACTCGATCTAGGTGGTACTTTGACAATATCGCCTTTGAGTTATCTCACTCCAAAATATCTATCATATTAATTGTTCCAGAAAAGGAACTGAAGTTAAGTAAATTATAAGGGAGTGTCCATATTGTTATCACCAAAAGTTTCAAAACAATACCCTTTGCCCTCGGAAAGGTTGGTATTTTACAGCACCGATTCATTACCTGATACGCTTACTCAGAAGTGCTCACCCAGCTCAGAGTCTATAATCAAGTACTCTCAAACCTATTAGGGTTCCCAGTCTATTCAGTAGAACTGGGTATAGTAGGATCCCTGAGTCAGGGATGAAAAGTATTTTAAAAATTACCTTAAAAATAATTAAAATACCATTCTAACAAACACACTTCCATACAATACACATGCACACATATACATGTCCACACACATTTCAGAAACACATATTCTTCTTTGAACCTTATTCCAGAAGTAAATTGTAATACAAAAGAGTTTGTTCCTACTCTTTCTGAAGATTTCCCCTCCTCCAGAAGTATTGGGTTTCTCCAGAACCAAATGAATATCAGTACAAAAATACTTCATATCCAATTGGACATCTACCACATTTTCAGTTTTGGGATACATGTGGGATAACACTATTAGAAGTTTGTAAATTTCTAAGTGAAATAAGATTCTATTAAAAAGAGCCACTGAATTTGGTGATTTGTAGATACTGGGGCATCTGTTACAGCTCACTCTGTTGCCTTGTCATAAGATGTAGTTGTTCATGATCACCTCACAGTAATCAATTTCATGAAAACCAAACTTAATGAATTCTGCTAGATATTATTTTATCAAAAATTTATAGAATGACAATGACCCTCATAGCTATATTGACAATAAATATTGATAACAGAGGCATTTATAAACCTCTAAGTTAAAAATTCTGAGGCTCAATCATTTTATAAAAAATAATGATTATGGTAACCTCTGGCCCCAATACAGGGAATAAAACATGAAGCTTTGGTTAAACTAATTCATACAGAGCTTGCCAGAAGGCACTCATAAGTAGGCAAGGATATGTTTTTTTCTCTCTCTCTCTCTCTTTTTTTCAGTTACCCTGGTTCAACCTGACATACTCAACCTTGTCCCATATAGCAGCCCTGTGTAATGATAAGACAACCAGGGATTTTGTATATTTAAATCTGGTGCCTGCATAGACATCTATCATCTGTCCCAACAAGACTGTCAGGGAAGGATCCCTAGAATAATGTGAGGACAGATCTGGCTGATTCCCCCTTCTTCAGGACCTACTAAGCTGGCACCACCAGATACCCCTGGGGTTTTGTCAACCTTAATTGAACAAAAGCCTAAGACACAATGGTAGTTCTCATATTGTGACCTAAACTTCAAACAACTCAGGACTCCCCAAGTTTTCAAAGGAGGGACAGTTTGACCTTCTGGATTGTTATTAAATGACAATATATGAAAATATATGTTAAGCCTTAAGGGAACACTCAGGCAAGAATCAATTTAAGGAATAACTAAGCTATAACTCACAGGCAAATCAAAGTTAAATGAGAAACCAGCCATTCCCTTCTTTCCCAATTCCCACTGCATTAAGGCTTCTACATACACAGACTTGAATCTGAAGCAACCCGATGGTCACATACAGCTCGGTAAATTATTATCATTTTTTTTTTCTAATTTGACCAGAGATTCTGATGAGTAACGTAGGGAAAGTCACTCCCAAGCTTGCAATTGGCAATGGTTTATAAATTAGATAAAAGGTGAGGAGAGGGGTAAATACAAAGAAGGAAGGAAGCACAATGGCTTATAGCAGTGGATTCTGGGTCATTGCATCTGGTAATTTGGTGGTGGGCACAGTACAGTGAGGTACCTGATAGGTGTATCCTAATAATACCTCAATTATAAATCAATAAATCAATCTATGAATTATTTAATTGCTTAGTTAGAAAAATTAAACTCAAAATAGTACTGTCATTAAAGGTTTTCTTTGTTTCACATTAACAAACACTCAACATGCACTTGGAAAGCATGTACTTTCCAGAAAAACATAAATGTACATTAAGAGAGACTGCAATAAACCCTCAATACACTTGAAAGGACTTTTCTCTACTTTCTGAATGAACTCTAAATTGCAAAAACAAAATTTCAGATTATTGTAGGAGTAATTCATGCCTTGTCCCACTCTTCTTCCCACTCCTCCTCCGAATATACACTATTTTGAGTAGATTTATACTTATTACCCAGTTAACTGAGCCAAATAAACCTGAGGATTAGACACAAAAGTAACTGTTACATGGACTTGATGATGCTGGCACACATAGGTCTTGCATGCTTTATTTTTAGACATTGAAAAGGTTTACTGAGATGATTCCTAAGCACCCTACATCTGATACACTTGAAGCTCTCTGGGAAGAATGCTCAGTTCTCACTTTTCAGTTTGTGCTAAGGACAAGGGAAAGGACTTTTGCTGGGCTAGAGCCCTGAGCTGGTATCCTCAGCTATTCTGTGTCCCATAAACTAGGCCTGGATGCCTGCCTTGCTGTGGAATGAACTAATTAATTAAATTTATTTTACATAATTGGCATTAGAGCTTTTTGAACAAAAATGCAAATTTATGGAAATTTGTTGAAATACTCATGCAAAAAAAATATAAAAATGGACCCCTACATTGTTGGGAAAAAATAAGGTAGTTTTAATTGAACAGCTAAAAGATTTGTACTTCATTATATGATTACATCTGGTAAACTCAATTTAAAAAGTAAGTTCATTTGCTTTTATCTAACCCTTCCATATCTTGCTCAGTATTGTTGGCATAATTATCACCAATAAAGGACCAATCTTATTTTCTATCTCTTTTTGCATCAAGCATTAGTTTTGTAAACAGAAATGGAATATGTTATTATTTTGAACAGTCTCTTGCATTACAAATTAGGAAGCATTGGTCAAAGAGTTGCAAGGCAGCCAGTTATTACTTAAAGCGGGGGATATTGCAGTACACTGCTAATATGCTGTTTTGTTTATTTTTTTATTTTTGTTTTGAGGAGTTTGGTAACTTCGTTATAGAACAAGATTCTTCACAAAAGATTGCCGCAAAGCAGTTATAAGGTAAATGGTCTTGCAATCAATAGAATGTATCTGGCAACTGAGACAAGAGATGTGTAATGTAGATAAATATGCCTTTAGTGGTACAATAAAAGCATATTAGGATGTTTATGACATAGAAGTGAATACCTGAATAATGATAAATGGGTACTGAATTTAAAAAAAAAGTCAAAATGTGAACTATGGGTGAGTAAACACTAAATGAAAGGAGTGAGAAATAAAACTGTCAGGTGAAAGGACACAGATATTTACATACAATTAAGAAGCTGTTAATTATTGATGGACAACTCCCAAAATTCAAAGAGATTCAATTTAATATACATTCACCTAATCAAGAAATTAGACTGACCTCCAAACTCCAAGGGTGTGGAAGTAGTTTTAGAAGATTTAAATAATTATGTTAATGCTTTAACTTTCTTATTCAGTATTTTTTTTTCCTTGAAGGGGAGAGGGAGGTGTGGAAGAGATTGAGGGTGGGTTTACTTTTCTGATGCTATTTTAGTGCCTCCACTTTGATAATTGTTTCTTAAAACATCCTTGGGTTTTCAATTGAATACTCTATTCTCTTTAGGTTCCTACCATAAAATATAATGGGAGGTTGCCTGAGACTATTTAAAGCTTGTCTACCCCTCCTCAAAAAGCATAGGTGAATTGATCTTTATAAATAGAGGACTAAATTCTCACACTTTGTTCCTGAGGAGTGATAAGTAGCTAAAGGACAAATCTCAGTAATTTGAAGCAGAAAAATGAACTTACTAAGCTTAAAAAAATATTACCTTCTATTTCGTTTTATAGCAAATATGGGGTGGTGATTTTATGCTTCCCATAATAATATTTTCAGTGTGATGACACATCCTTTCCTACATTTAGATCTTTTGTCTTTCAGTTTCATGTTTTACAAGTTTATTTCATTCTCACTATGTGCAAAATAGTGACAATTCCTAAAGAAAAATGTAGAAATATTCTCAGTTCTGCTCTTCCACATAGACATATAAAAAGTACTAGATATCAGGCAGTGTCTGAAAAGGGCTATAACAAGAGTAGTCAAGAGTGAAGTAGTCAAGAATGAAGTGAATTAGCTTATGTATACCTAGATTAGTTATATTAAAAAATCTGACTGAAGAGACCATCTCTCTGTTACTAGTGATTTATATCATGTATTTCATTTTTAACAGCATTATTGTAAGAGACATTGAACTAATTATATCACATTCTGTTCCTTTCTCCTTCTGATGTCTTTTTTTTTTCCCAGTATTTATCCTTAAATTGAAACTATTAGTTCATTCAGGATTTCTAGAATTGTTCTCAGTTCAAATTGTGGGCAAAGAAAATCTAGAAAAATATGCTAAAAACTATTGAATTATTCAGTTCAAATAGGTAAACATTATGGTATATAGTTGAGATGTCAGTAAAGTTGCTATAACGCAAACAAAAAGTACTGGTCTAAATAGTACATTCATGTTAACAAAACCTGTAAATGGTATACTATTTATCAAACATTTAGTTCAAAGTTGGAATCATATCAGTGAATACTACTCAGGGTCCAGCCCTTTGTCTTTGGTGGAGAGAGACAGACAGATGGGCAAAAACACTATTGACTATGCACTGAAGGGGGCTGAGTGCAACTGAAGAAAGTTTCCAGAATCTGAAATTGGTGAATGTTGGGAGGAGGCGTGGATGATCAGAATGTGCAGAGAAGGGTAAGGTGACCACCTCTTGGG
Organism: Uropsilus gracilis; assembly: GCA_004024945.1. NCBI lineage: Eukaryota > Metazoa > Chordata > Mammalia > Eulipotyphla > Talpidae > Uropsilus > Uropsilus gracilis. The sequence goes on from PVHY01022511.1 coordinate 9,209, forward strand.
TTTTACAGACATTTCTGGATAATAAGCATGCACATTTCAATTGGAAGACTCTACAACAAAGATAAGAACCAGTCACTAACTTAGCAGAATTCAAATATATTAAATATTTCCATAATATAAAAACTCAGGAGATGATCAGTTCTAAGCAGTCACTAAGCCATAGGAGGCTTTATGTATTGGTGCAGAGGGTTTTAACTACTTCACCTTTAGTTTTCAAGTTCTCTGAAAAGAGAATTTCCTTTCATGTAAATGTTTTTATACTTACGCACTTCTGTTTCCTAGTAAGTTGACAGAACTTATTAGGAAGCAGAAATGAACTAAATCTTCCTATAAAATAAAGTTTGTTTTCCTTTTCCTAGCTTAAGAAAAGATGACTTTGATACAGCTTATCTTTCCAATGCAAGTCCAGATTTCTACCTTTAATCTTTTAACTGATCAATATAATTTTTACTAGATATTTGATGTATGCTCAATGAGAACAGGCAGAAAACACCTGCTATTTTATAATATTTATTAATATTAACAGAAAAAATATATACACAAAGAAGACATGATCCAGACAGAACACACTAAATGTTGTTTTGACTGAGTAGGAACTGACCTGTGATAACAGGTATATTCTTCCTCTACTATAAAACTTCAGCACACTCATGGAAGTACAGAGTGTAAACCAGTACTCATTAAACTCCATTTGCTATCAATATACCTAGTTTCTGAGAGAGTATGACTCTTATCACATGCTTTGTATCTCTCCATGAGCATAACTGGATCTTGGCATATAATCTCTAATTCTAATTCAAAGGACATCAACCAAACTTCTCACTCTCACATTCTGTTGTTGGGCTTCAAATCTCATAGCAAGAAGCTAGAATAAAGAAAAACAAGAGCATATTAGTGTACAGATTAAAAGACCATCTAAATTTTGGTAAATATGTATGGGTTTTAAAGAAATACAAAATTTTATAGGTCCTGGCTCCATATAATAAAACTCAAGACCTTCATATTGCCAGTATGTGGGCATTTTTAGAGAGTTAGAAAGTGTGGTTCAATTTTGATACTGTCTTTACTTATATTTGATTCTACATTTATAATCACTATGTTTAATACTATATATAAATATAATTTCATGTCACTCCTACAAAAATACTGAACTGAATTTTACCAATTAGGCAAATACAAATAACATATGTTGAACTTGAAATAATATCTGCCTGATTCCAGAACCAAGGTATTTAATCTTACACCACCAATACTGAAAATGACGGATGAACCTTTGAGGTTCAAATTTCTTCTTAACCAAAGCACCCATACAGCATGTGTGGAAAAAAAAGGATTAATATTATATTTAGAATTTATTTTATTTGAGTAATAAATGCAAATAATAGGAAAATAATTTAAGATATAAATTTAATTTTCATATTCTATAATAATTTAAGATATAAATTTAATTTTTCATATTCTACAGATTTCTTCAACTAATAGTCTTATCAACTATTTATTGTAAACCATTTCAGTTCAGATGGGGACAAGCAGGATACAAAATGTCTTTCTTAAGTTTAAACAATGTCTTTTGATTTCCAATTTCATTAATAAAGCATGTTTAAGTATAAGATCTGTGTTTCTTCTCTATTCAACCAAGTTCTTTGAACATGTCTATGTTTTTCACAATATTATGGTTTACACTTGCATTGATTTTAGCAGCCACAATTGTACTGTCTAGGTTTGCCAAAAGTTTGCTTCCAAAATTAATAAAAAGTTTATTTTCTAATAGTTAATCTAACTGGATTTGAACTACACCACTTAAGAGTGTTTCATATCTCAGGATCAAATGACCTTTTCTTGATTCTCTATTTTTATGTAATTTTATTTTCTTTATTGATGCAGCTTTATAGTTTTGAACAAAGTTTGATTCTAAACTTAAAAGTAAAATTGTTGTGACCATATACACATTGTTTACTGACCCAAAGTAACCTCTTCATTTTCTGAAAGATTTGTTCTTTATGGTAGCTCCAAATGTCTTTTATTTCATGTTACATTATTTGCTGTCAAGTGCTTAGGATTCAAAGAAATGCCTAACTAGCTCATGATCACTGTTCTATTTTGGGATAATTCCCTCTAAAAACCCTTTGTCCTTATCTCCCTAGATTTAAAGTTCACTAGACCTTTTGCACAGCTGTCATCTTGGGAATTCCCTTCTTTGTTTCCTGGGCTAGAGCCATTGCTTCTTGGAAACTAGGTCTTTCCCTTTCTGTTTGTTGGAATCCATGTTGAAATAACTTCCTAAGGTGGAGGGAGAAATTAAACTTTCTTAATACAGAATTTAAGCTTCTAAATAGGGGCACTGTTGGTAAGCATGCTGTGAAAACATACAGTTGTAGAGCTTTACACCTATACATTCAAAAGCAGATAAAGTGATGAAACCAACCTTGCCACAATAAATAATAATTTGAAAATAAAATCTTGTTTCTTTGCTCATAGTTGGGTGGTAATTTGCAAGGTTATCTATAATTCATGGTTGAAAAGAAGTTCCTTTAGTCTTTATTTGAAATATTCTACATTTTCTAGTAACCATTATAATAAAATAAATATATGATTCTAGTTTTTCTTTTGCAGGAACTCTTTATATCTCCTCCTCAGATTTCTTCCTTCTACCTCTATTATTCTAAAATTGCTCCATGACTTATTGGGATGTGTGTATGTGTGTGTGGGAGAGAGAGAGAGAGAGAGAGAGAGAGAGAGAGAGAGAGAGAGAGAGAGAGAGTGTACACACACACATGCATGCTTCCATTTATTCTCTACAGGATCACTTCAAATGGAAGATTTTCCACAACTAGATGTTAAAGGTATTCTTTTATTATTTAATTGACCATTTCCTCTTATACTTTACTTTAATTATGCATTCTGAGACACAGACAATTCTAAGGACATAAAACAATAGAGTTTTTTTTATAGTGTTAGTAAGACTGCAAAGTGGTCAGTTATTTGTCAGGTGTTTTTGGGAATTTGATATATAGAGAATATTTCTGAAACTGTGGAGTTAGGGAATTGTACTTGTTCATAAATGGACTGGGAATAGTGACAAAATTGTCAAAACCAATTTTTTTCAGAACTCTGAAAGTTAATGAAATGGTTACAATAATTAGGAAAAAAACTAAGTCAAGGAAAATATATGTGAAATATGAAATGCAAATTAGAAAATGTTTATTTAATGCAAAAAGGCATTATTGAAGAGAGGAACAAAGTTATATATACTCCTATGGATTACATAGGGATTAATACCAGAATAACTGATAGAATTTTACTTTATCAGTATTTACACTAAACATAGTGGAATGAGCACTCCACAAAGAAAACAGAGATTTTTTAAATGAGCTAAAAATTATGATATAATTTTATACTGTCTAAAAGGCACACATTTTGCATTAAGAGACACAAATATGTAAAGATATAGACAGATATATCAGAAAAGAATACTGTAAAAGAGTTGGAATATAGTAATATCAAATGAAATAGACTTTAAGACAAACATTATTATTAGAGATTAAAAAAAGAGGATTTTAAAGCCACCTTCTAAACCTTTATTTACAGGCCAGGCACAGTGGCTCATGACTATAAGCTTCAATCTATGAAGTGGCCAGGGCTAGGGATCCCGTTTGAGTCCTTCCTGAGGCCCATAGTGAGACCTAGTTCCAAAAAAATAGCTGGGCATGGTGGCGCGCACCTGTAATCCCAGCTACCTGGGAAGCCGAGGCTGGGGATTGCTTGAGTCTGTGGTACCCCAAGCAACATGAGCCTGCAGTTCCAGGGGCAAAAATAGTGAGACCTAGTCTAAAACAAAACAAAACAAACAAACAAACAAAAAACCCTTTATTTACTACACAGATCCAAGCAGAACTGAAATATATGGAAACAATATGGAAATATTCTACATCTTATGTATGTGTCTATAAATAGCAGTAAATTTTTCCAGATCTCATCAAATGATATGTCTGAAAATTGTACCTTTTTGTACTTCCATCAGGTTGATTTAAAAAAGAAAGGAAAAATATGTTCAATTGATTTTTTATTTTTAATTTTCAAAAATTTAGTTTTGCTTTTTACATAAATATTATGAGATGTTAAGTTTCCTTTTTGCCCACATATATTTTAAATTTTTCTTTATTGTTTTCTTTAAGTTTATTGTTTTCCTTAAATATTATTTGCATAGTATATGTACAAACTGTTACAAGTAACTTTAATATTTAAGATAAGTCAGCTTGATTTATTATTGACTCCTATTAGTTCCTCTAATATTTGGGTGTTTTGGATTTTGTGTTGCTCATTGTCTTGTAAATGTCATTTTGGCCATAAATGAGGTTACTTTCTAACAGGTTCTATTCATTCAGGATCATCCTAAGTTAAATCTGAGTTTATTTGGAACCTCCAAGCAAGATGAATCTGAAATTCAAATCTGAGCAAGAACAATGCAGTGAACACAACCGCTCAAAAAACAATTGTCCTTGTTAACCATCTTTCATCTTCCACCCCTTAACTTCTACCCAAAAGTTGTATCATAGCAACTTTTCTTGAGTCCTTTGAGGAAACCACTGCTTCCTGTTCATCTTCATCTCGTGTCTTCTGCTCAATGTTGGGTGGGTCCTGCTTTCCATCCAAGGTTCAAGTTCGCCAATGCAACAAATGCCCTCAAAGCAAATGCACCTATAATACAGTGCATGGCACTAGTGATATATCTGGGCTCCTACATTCTCACATAACTTTGACTTAGCTCATCACTGTTTCTTTAAGTAACCAACAATTTGAAGATGTTTAAAATAAGGTATTACCAATTTTTGTTACTTAAGAAAATGTATTGGTACAAACAACTGGAATTCCTAATCCTGGAAAGAGGATCTCTGTTGGCAATTGTTTTCCTTATTCTTAAAGCTCAGTTATTCACCAATATGTTTCAGTATTAATAGTTTAGCAACAGGGTTGTTTTTTGTTTATCTGAAAAAAATAAGCATTTTCATAAATTTCTGATGAAAATATACTTTCATTGTATACTTTAATGTTTTTATGTTCAATATGTTCTATCCTCATCTTCAGAAACAACATATTGTACATTCATTAAAATTTCCTTTTTCCGTCTTCAATACTGAGCACATTTTCTAAAATCAATTTTAAATGTTATTTTATTCATTCCATTTTATGCTATTTCTCCAAATTCATTTCCAGCATTCCTGACAGTGTTTTCTGTTAAGCCTTATTGTAGTTTATTATGTACCTTTGCTCTTTATTCTGTTTTTATTGTTCCCTTTCAAATTGCTTTCTGAGCTCTGCCTGCTTGGTTTTCATTTCTGACTTCTATTTTATAATCTTTTAAAAATATTTGTAGCTTTTGTTTGTCACTTTGTTTTGTTTGTTTGAATAGACAAAAAATGTCTACTATTCTTTTGAATCTAAGGCTAACCAGTGGTCTGAATCTGGCCAGTGTTTTCTTGGACAATTTTTTTATTGCATGAAATATCTTTTCCTATTTAACCATGTTTTGAAGGGAAAAAAAATCTTCATGACTGACCAGTGGTACTGGTTGCAAAATGTTGTGAAGAGTCTTGGAACTTCTCACAAATCTACTCTTTCCCTATAAACTACTACTGGACCTTTGGGACCAGAACTGCATACTCAGTGTTGATGTGTTGATGTTGAAAAGGACAAAGAAGAAATGTTTGCTGTCAGTCATATAATTACATATTTTTCTCCCTTGTCATGTCTTGAAGGTTAACTATTCTATATTTTAAGTAACATGAGCCTCACTAAGAGTTTATGGATTATTTTGCAGTTCTAAAAGTCATTATAATAAGGTGTTCAGAATATGAAAACAATTCTTTGAAAATATCACATTGTTAGTATTACTACTAGGGTCATTAAATGATTCAAAAGAAAATTTTTCTTAAGGTATACTACAAGAATTATCTTTGCTCAATTTCAGAGAACAAGGAAAGACATATGAACTTATTTAATTTCACCTTGAACACAATTTGTTCAAATTACCTTGACTCCTTCAATAATGTAGAGATTTGAGAGACATTATGTTATCTCTGGTTGAAGAATAGTTGTACAAAAACCCCAAGGTGTGTTTGTAATGGATATGCTTGAAAATTGCAAGAGGATAGTGAATGTATCAGAAGAAGGTGGGAAGATAGGCAGAGTTACAATGGGCTTTGATAAGATTTGTGAGTGTGTGTGAGTGTGTGTGTGTTTGTGTGTGTGTGTGTATTTTTTCCTAAACACATTGGAGGGACTTTGTTAGCTATCTATCTAACTAGATATCTATCAAGGTAACACTGGTTTATAACACTATATACAATTTGGGGAAATAGATTCACACCTCTTCAGATGTATATCACCATACTCACCAAAGAACAGCCTTACCCTTGACCATAGACTGTTGGGCCCTCTCTAAAAGCCTCAGTACAGAAACAGAGGCACAGATTTAACTAGGGAGGCCATGTGAAGATGGAGGCAGAAACAGAAGCAATGCCTCACAAACCATAGCGTATTAGAGTTGACAGAAGCTTAAAGATGCAAGTAAATACTAGAACTATAAGGTGAAGAAGCAGCAAAAAGAGAACAGAGTGGAGAAGACAGGCAATAATAAGAAGACCTTGACCTTGATAGACCTCAAATGAACATGAACTGCCCAATTTAAAGTCAATATTGAAAACCTACCAGCATAACTTTCCATGTCCCCTAGAACATGGTCTCTTACCCAGTAAAAGGACACTGCCACAGGAAAGGATGGGGCCAATATACTGAGCATAGATGAACAAACAAGGAGAGAGGAATCTGATTGAACAGAAAGGGTGTCAAAGAAAAGGAGAGACATTCCAACAACCACTTACCAATGCTGTGAGAAATTTAAGAATGAATAAAAAAAAAATCGGTATCTAAGACAATGAACAGGAAGGATAACTGATATTGTTTGTTGCTTTCATGGCTGTATGCTTCATTCTTCATATTCTTTGCTTCATATTTATTTACACTGGTGATTTTTTCAACACAAAACCTTTCTAAGGTTAATTCCCTCTTATCTGTGAGAGAGAAGTTCTATAAGAATGCAATGTACCTAGGTAATATATTTTGAAATTATGTGAGGAAGGTTAAAAAATCATATAGGGAATTTGACAGCTTGACTCGTTTATAAATACTGACTCTAAAGAGAGTTTCATGTAATAAGAAAAGTGTGAATTAAAAAGTAGTTAATATTTTATAATGTTTAGGTATCCTAAGTGATGTTAATTTGAATCATGAAATATCCAAAAGTTTAATTCATTGTCTAGTCCACCTTTACTCTTTAGAATGCCTTGCTCACATTCTAGACTTACAGAAAGGGGTAAGCTTTTAGTCTACACGTGGCAAAATCTTGTCAAAAGAACCTTTAGCGCCCCCCTTTTTTAATGCTAAATCTGAATTTGCTTATGACTAGTTAAAAAAATAAGTTTTCTCTTTCATCTTGTATCAAAGTCATTCTGAGTTTATGCAATTATAGAAAGCATGAAACTGAAGAAAGACCTCCACAACTGCAGAATTACTCCAAGGGTCGGAAAGACAAAAGTTTTTTTCTGAAAAGTAATGGGGGATTCTCACATGGTAAGGATAAGTTGATGGGGCTGAGCTGAAAGCTAAGCATCTGGTTTATGAAAATTTTTGCTGTCGCTGCTCTAGCTAGTCAGCATTATACAGTTCTTTGATCACTAGGGACTTTACGATCTGTCTTAAGCTATTTGTGCACTAACAATAACTCTAACTGTTCATTCCATGATTTCTACTATTTGTAGAAAAAAAAGTAAACAGTGTCTGAAATATCTGAACATAAAGAGATGTTAAAATAAGGGTATTGGATGTTGAGGAACAAAAAAAAATGCAAAAGAACACCAGGAGATGCAATAAATCCAAATGGTTTTCAAAACAAGAAGAAAAAATAGTTCACGCAAAACTGAACTGAAAGATGCAAATAAATAAGTAAATTTCTCATTCAAGATCCATTTAGAGGTTGTATTTCTTGGCAGAGTTACTGCTTATTATTTTCATGTTTCTAGTTTCCCATCTCCTTTTGTCAGACTATTGAGAGCTTGTTAAAATCTTATTTTCTTTCCCTATTCTTTTATTGTTGTTTTTGCCTTCACTTTAATGTTAAATATATGGAAGTAAGGTAAAAGGGACAAAAAAAGCAACAAAAATAGTCACTGTAGTGACCTAGTTTTATGTAAATATATTGATCCAGTTTATGTTTTATTCAGACTTGATGGAAAAACTATCAGGAAATAAAAAGGAATTCTTTCCTTAAGTAGTAAATTGTAGTGCTGATGTCAAACAACTAAGGATTTCCTGGAGAGGCTTGAAAGGAGCATTGATGTATAAAGAAATAACTTGTCCATGACACTGAAAAAAAAACACAAGAGGTTGTTAGCTATACTAATCCTAGCTTGGGAAAACGTACTAATGATATAATTAATGTAATATAATATAATATTTTATATACCATACAATAATCATATGTATATATAGATATATATGTATCAATCTCCATATATTTTATCCCATTGTTCAGAATCTTGTTTGACAATGCTTGTCAGAGGATATATCTTCAATAGATAGGTGGTCAGGAAATGAATGAATTAAAGATGCCCAATAAATGTACACTCATTCAATTAAAAGGAATACAGTACTCCATGGAGATTCCAATGGTCAAAAGTGTTGGATTACCCAGATTCAACAGTAAATAGCAAACTCAGTCACTGAAGAATATGATTCAGAGAGTACTGGTTACATAGTCTCTGGCATATTGCATGACTTTTGTGTACCTTCATTCCCACAGTGAAATAGACTGAGATAATATCTCAAGATGTAGTTTTGAAGACATTGAATAGGAACTGCTTAACATTGTGTCTGGCACATAGTTGATGTCACCAGCAATGATGGTGATAGAAGTAAAGGTAGAGTTTTATCTTTTCTTTCTCTTGTCAGCAAAAATTCTGAAGTCTCTTTCTTGTTCTTAACACCTTCCAAAGAATGTCCCAGATCATATCCATCATCTAGAGCTTTCAGCCTCTTAAGTTTTTTTCTCTGATGACTACCAATTCCTTATTGTAATTCCACCTGACACCATGCAGATCTCCCCTGATTCATGGTGAGACTATAGGATGATAGATTCATCATAAGTTGACAAATATTTTAAGTTTAAAGCACATGTAATTCATCTAGCCTAAACTGAATGTCATCTCGCCTAGATTAAACCTGCTCAGAAGACTTAGTTATAAAGTTATAGATTAGTTATAGACATAGTTAGATATAGTTGAGCAAAATCTTCTAGCACAAAATCTTCAAGCCTATTTTACAGTTAAGTATTGAATAGCTCATATAATTTATTGAACACATTACTAAAACTGATTGTGCTCCTTCATGATGGTGTGAGTCTCCAGGAACTGTGGCTCACTGTTGCTGCCCAGTATTGTGAGACAGTGTTATTCTTCACAGCTCTAATCCAGGAAAAGATCAAGATGCAAAGTTCAAATATAGTATCTACTGAATGTTCATCATTTTCTCACCTTCGTAAGCTGAAAATGGTAAATTGAGCCACCATACTTTAAGGACTGGCTTACTACAGGAATTACAGAGAGGAAATGAAGCCAGTGAAAAGAAAAAAAAGACTTTTGACTTGAACTTAGAACACCTCTGCCTGCCTCTCTCTAGGGAGCAGACTTAAAACAGTTAAATAGCATCTTCACTGTTTATCTACTATTGGTATGCAAAAATCAGCTACCAGCTTTTTTCAGCTCTCTCTCCCTCTCTCAGACCTCAAAAAGAAAAACTTAAAAACACAGGTTAAACTTTAGACTAGTTTGCCTCAATTTACCCTCTTTTAGACCTCCATGGGTTTTTTTTACCATTTCAAGAGTTCTCACCAAAATCCCAAGCCAAAGCAAGACTCTCAGAGTGCAGACTAATTTATTACTAAACAAAGTGATTTCTTAATTACCACAAAAGAAACATGTAAGCAAAACTCCAAAATACTTTGACATTGTCTAAAACCTTTCTCAACATTGTTTAAAGTTCTCTCCCCAAATTTTCTAAATATTTTTCATCTCTCAGTCTTGATCATCTCACCAACATCAGTTAGTTAGCGTTCATCTCCACATGCTCAAAGACATCTTCTTTTGGTGTGCTCCTTTGGCGTGCTCCAGCTCTTCCATGCTGTCTTTTTCTTGTCCTCCTCCTCCAGGTAGTAGCAAAAAGCTCTATAGTACTAGAACCAGCAAAGTTTACTATTTTTTTAAACCTAACTTTTGCACAGCCTCTCCCAAACACAAGTCAAACCCAACAAAACAAACTCTAACACAAAGTTTATATTTTTAAACTTTTTAACTTTTTTTAACAAACACACTCCTAGCCTAAGTCAGGTGAAGGCTGCAAGCCCCAGACCTTGGCCACATGGCCAAGCTCACATAGCTCACATCTTTATCCTCCAAAGTCCCTAACCAAAAATGCTCATCTGACAAATAGCAAAATTCCTTTTTTTTTTGTTTTAACCCTCTTTATATATTTTTGGGGTTTTTTTGCCAAAAAAAAACCTCCTAAGGTAAAAAGCCCTGTCAGGCCTATATGTTAATTAAAATCCTACCCAGCTCTTAGTAACATTAACAATTTTAAACCAAAAAACAATCACACCCAAAAAGGTAAGTACACCCTATCAGAAATACTCTCTACCATTTGATTTGTATGCACTGAAACTTAATAGGAGATTAGTGTCTTCCAGACAGTGTGCCTATATTAAATATTACTTTTGATTTAAGAATATCTCTTTACATTCATCATTTTTCTATATCTTTAAGCAGATAGTAAAGACAGAGTCACATACCATTTCCCCATCTCCCTAATCCCAAATTCTGGGTTTAAGTATAAATTTCAGAAATGGTCCTACTGTCCCAGTGCTTATGCCAAAACTCAGAGAGTCTCTACTACATTTTATGAGAATATTTTGTTTTTTCAAGGAATATTTTATAGTGTTTATTTATAGAAAATGCAATGGTAAACAGGGCACTACACTGGCATTCTAAATGAAATTTCTCTCACTAATTCAATGGAATGAGAAGAAATTAAACACTTAAAAATTAAGTTTACCTCCCTCAATACTCTGCTACCCCAAACCTGTTATGTTTGTGCTAAATATATTCTCTTAGCAGTGTGTGCTCTGCATATCTGAAAATCAGGCATGGTGGTGCTCTTGAGTCTGTTTTTTTCTTTCTTTATTAATGAAAGGGTTTTTATTTGTGCCCTCCGTTATCCCCAGAAGTACAACACAAAACAAGATGGGGAACCATGATTTATCCTCTATTTGATAAAAACATCTGCAGAATAAAATGAGCCTCTTGATGCCGGAATTGTCATCAATGATGACTTTGACAAAATGAGCAATACATAATTTGCTAGCTCCCTTGCGAAGCTCAAACAGATTGTCAAATAAAACACTGGAGGAGATGCATATGGGCTGAGTAGACCGGCTTTGAATAGGAACACATGCAGGTGGTGGCTTCATAGTGACTCTAAGAAGGAGGACTGCCCTAATTTGGAGGGTCATTTGCATTTGAAAATGCTCATTGCTAAATAGTGAGTATTCCCTAAAGGAAAAGAGAATGGATATTGCCAAACTGCAGCTATTTCTGGTCCTTGGTAACTTGAATAAACCAGAGAACCCCAAGCAAAGGAGAGACTGGATTACACTCAAACAAACTGTCCTATAAAATGGAATTTTTAAAATACAAATCTGTAAAAAAAGATACTTACAAAAATCAATTGCTTTCTGGTTAAAGATGGATTTTTCCATCAACACAAAGCTTGGAAAATGTACTAATGGGCATCTTCAGTATGCATTATAAGAAACAGCAATCAAATACTTTTATTAGTCTTCTTATCGGGTAAGTATGGCAAAAATCATGCAATCATTTTAAATCCGAATTTTACAAATCAGTACCACTTGCCAGGATAGACAATCAAAGCTCTTACATACTAAAAGCCTGGGTCTGTTGCCTGTCAGATCCTACTCTACTAAAAGTCCGATTAAGCTCAGTTCTTTCCTCATAAGAAAAAAGTAATTGAAGTTTTTCCTTAATAGTCATATTATTTACTCAAAACATTCTTCACAATGTATGTGTATGTACATGTTTGTAATAAACTGCCTTACTTTAGAATTGTATTTGATCTATAGCAGGTATGAAGCTTATAAAGAGGATTCCCTTATAGCCCATGGCTGATTTTTCCTATCACTAATATCTTATATCACACATTTTTTCAGAATGAGTAACTGAATATTAATTCAACAATAATTCATTCAGTATCAATTGATTCAAAAATATATCAACATTTTAGTTTGCTGGAATTCTTATGGATATTCTAGTTTGTTTTTAACCTGAATAAACTATTTTTTCTACAAAAAAAGGAAACCATATTACCTTTACTAGCCATGTTTCTTCAGGTTGTGTTTTGCTGTAACAGTTTTTCAAATTTTCCTTATTTTTAATGACCCTGATAATTTTTAGGTGAGCCAGTCAGGTGTTTGATAGATAGTGTTTTATAGAACTTTCAATTTAAGCTTGTTTTATTTTTCTCATAGTTAGATAAGAACTGTGGGTTTTGAGAGGAAAGTCACTGAGAAGAAGCATCATTCTTATTAAACTGTATGCTATCAATGAATTAGGGTGAAAGAATTTTGGTTACTTGGTTTGTCAGGTTTAAAATTATTCATCTCTTTCTTACTATACGCTAAGTATTAGAAACAAACAAGTAAGGACAAACCAAAGGGTGGAAGGTTAAACTCTCTACTAGAGAGGTAATTACCTACATTCATTATTTGGAGTCCTGTTTGAGTAATTCATATCTTCCAAGTACCAATATGAAATTGCAGACATTTCTATAAGTGGTATTATGAGACAGTACTTACAATCTTTATCAGTATGGGATATTCAGAGAAAAGGGCTAATAAGCTATCTATCTGCCATGTATATATGTTTGTTTGCAATCTTCCTTCCTTCCTCCCTCCCTTCCTTTCCTTCCTTCCTTCCTT
>PVHY01022512.1:0-22304 GCA_004024945.1 Uropsilus gracilis
CTGGTGTGTCTGTGTAAATGCTAGAACCAACAAAGAACCTCTGCAGACTGACAAGCCTGGTGCTTACAACTGGCTTTAGGACATCAACTGACATCTATTTCCCACATTCATCGTTTTTTGTTTTTTTTGTGTTTTTTTGAGACTAGGTCTCGATATTTTTGGCCCATGGAACCGCAGGCTCATGTTGCCCGGGGTACCACAGACTCAAGCGATCTCCAGCCTCAGCTTCCCAGGTAGCTGGGATTACGGGCACACACCATCATGCCCAGCTATTTTTTGGGGACTAGGTCTCACTACGTGCCCCCAGTGAGACTCGAACCAGGATCCCTGGCCCCAGCCGTGGCTTCCTATGCTGCCACCTACAGGCATGCACCACCATGCCCGCCCCCCACATTCATGATATGAGCAGCACAAATAGAACAAAACATCTTTTGTCTGTGTGATTTTCCCATCACCCTTTCATGGGCTTCTCACAGACGGTAACATACACTCTCCAACGTTAGCTTGCACTGTGCCTCGCGATGGAAAAGCCAGAAGTCTGCAGCCCAAGCATCAAACTAGTGAAAGCAGGTGTGATCGTGAAAGACAGTCAAAGCAGCCTGGCGCCATTGCCACGACCGTTTAACAACAGAACAAAGACAGCATTGCCCGGCCCCCATCAAAACCCCTGAACTGGCCGTGAGTCGTAGCATCTGCTCTGGAGTCAAATGCTGCTGAGAATGAGGGTTTCAGAGCAACACTCATCCTGCCCAGATTCTGGTCTCTACCACTCCCTGCTGAACGCGACCTTGGCTCTTGGCAGAAACGTCTGGCTGGAGGTCTGGGCCATGGACCATCCAAGATAAGCATGAAACATTCTGTGCCAGAGGAAAGGAAACTCAGAACAGCCCAGGGAGAGACAAGAGGCTCGGGGGCCAGCCTCGGGGGCTCTTTCTCTCAGAGAAGCTTTATTCACAAGAAAGGATTGTTGTGCCCTGTACTTATCTTTGGCCTCTCAGCCCTAAGTCGGTCCTTCTAGATGCACCAGCTAATTAACACTCTGCAAACCAGAATTCCCAGACTCGCTGCCCATGAGAGAAGGGGTGAGACAGTGGCTTTGCCTGTCAGTCTCCTCGGGAAGAGACTGCTTCGCTTCTCCTATCAGTGTTCTTCCAGAAGCAAGGCTCGCCTCCATCTCCAGCTGTGTCCCAGCAGCCAAGGCCAGCCTGCAGCCCTTCTTTGGACTCTGCAGCCCCCTTCATCCCACCACTTCTTTTTCATCCTCTCTACCCCCTCCTCCCCCACCCCCCAGGATGAAACCAGATCTATAAGCCACACAGGAATGAAAATATACCCACTCCGATGTGGGTCATTTTATTTGCCTTTGCTTTCTCTAATGGAAACGCTGTTGTCTTCTAGACCATTAATTGTTCGTTTATATGGTTCCTGATGATAAAATAACTGCAAGGGATTTTTCCACCACGTTTGTTTATACACGCATATATTTTTTATCACACATAATAACCTTTGGAAAGAAAAATGTTTCCATTTGGGCACACAAGCCTTCATTTTTCTCATCATACACCTAAAACATTACCTGTGACTGCATTACTCACCAAGAATAATTTGTCCAAAGCTGATGCCTCTTGGTTTTTTTCATTGCTCAATGGGGCTATTGAAAAAAAAAGAAAAGCAACATCGTCTTAAGTGGTTTTAATACTAGCTTTTTAATAAAACTAGGAGACACCTTGAAAGTTTGATTATACAGCTATCTAATAAGGAACAGCATTGTTTCAAGTTTGCAAACTTAGAACTAAATTGTTATGTTTCTTCTAGGGATTAAAAAGACATTAAGATAAGGTAAAAGCTAGAAAAGGTGAGTTAATTCCTTCTTAGTGTCACGCAGTGATGGATGGAGTTGTTTATTTAGCTATTGCTTGCTAAGCAAGACAGTTTCAGCCCACAGGGTGAGGCCCGGGAGAGACGTGGTCAGCCCCACGATGGAAATATTTAGCAGCCGGAGGAAGAGGGTTTGATAGGAGATGAAGAGCTGTCTGGGAATCTTCATTTAACCATGATAAAAAGTATGGTCCTAGTGCTTTTGAAAACTATCAGCTACTTTCTTCCCTGCCAGAGTCCTGTGCAGATTACAACCTGGGTCCTTGCTGTGCTCTAGACCTTTCTTTGGCTGTGTGAGCCTAGTAATGTGATGTTGACACACTTGTCAACATTGCCACCACCCCAGTCCCTTGCTTCTCCTGTCTGGAAGTTTCCGTGGGCTTCTTGCCTCCGGGGTTAAACTGGCCTGTCTCTTCATCAATGAATAAGCCCTTTTCTGGCTACACACACACCCTGAACTGTTACCTTGAGAGAGAGAGAAAAGGGAGGACCTGGATACAGCATTTCTCCCTTCTCAGTTCTCTTCAAATCAGCTCATTTAATAAGATGGGTTTGTCTCTGAGCGTCAGCGAACTGGTCCTGCAAATCTTCAGCCTCTTCATATTGCATTTCAAACATAGTCTGGGTGTCTGGCCATGGCCTGGGCTTGAAGACTGGGAATCTTCTCACTGTCCACACCCCAGCTATGCCGACCTCCTCTTCACACCCTGGATGGATGAGCTCTTCCCCAACATGAGTTCTTGACACATTCTCTTCTCTCTGCTTGAAGACATCAGCCCCAGTTCTTAGCAGAACCCATCGCATCCCTGCAAACACCCATATCCGCACGAGTTTCCTACCCAAAGCGACCCCCACTGGGTCCCGGCCCAGAGCAAAGAACCCAGCAAAGAACAGTCCATTCAAGGGGTGGCCTAACTAATGTCCATATTTCCTGTCTAGCCCCAGGATTAGAAACATTTCTGCAAAAGACCCCAAAATGAAATACTTTCATCTCTGCGGGCTGTACTGTTTTGCTGTTTTGCTACAACTTCTCAACCCTGTGGCTGTAGTGTGAGCCACAGATGGTCCCTGAATGAACGCATGCGGCCACGTGGTAGGAAGATGCATCTCCAAGATCATGC
The DNA here is from genome assembly GCA_004024945.1 of Uropsilus gracilis. Classification (NCBI taxonomy): domain Eukaryota; kingdom Metazoa; phylum Chordata; class Mammalia; order Eulipotyphla; family Talpidae; genus Uropsilus; species Uropsilus gracilis. The sequence continues at coordinate 3,000 of PVHY01022512.1, forward strand.
AGAGGATGGAGCTCACCAGACATGATTCTGATCCCTTGTCCTATCCACTCCCCTGAACGCAGGGTCTTCCACAAGCCCCATCTGGAATGGAAGAACCAGCGTGTGAGTGAGCCACGGTGGCACCACAGCATTCAGGGCAGGGTCTGGATGAACTGAGACTTCAGATTCAAATTTTCCTCCACGTTGAACTTGACGTAGTCCTTCCTCCATCACTTCTGTTCCTCTCTCTGCGTTAGCGTTGCTAACCTGAATTCCAGGGCTGCTGGCAAGGCCTTCTCCCTGCTCGAGTCTCAGAAAATCTCATCTCAAAACCATTCCTTGGCTGTTAAGCAATGTCTGATGCATCCATCAGCACGTGGACTGGACATTTCACTCTTAGCCCTTCTCCTCCCCTGCATCCTGTCGTTAGCTGCAAGACGTATTTCCATGAATAGCAAAGAAAGCGAGAAGGATGGTGAATTCTATGTATGAAAACTGGTACATTATAAGCTGGGGGCAGCGATGGTGCCTTTAATCCCAGCCTACGAAGTGAGGCCGAGACTAGGAATCACTTGAATCTACAGGTTCGAGACTGCCTGGGACAACATAGCAAAACCGAGTCTTAAAAAATAGCTGGGCATGGTGACAGGCGCCTGTCATCCCAGCTACTTGGGAGGCTGAGGCTGGAGATGGCTTGAATCTGCAATTCCCCGGGCAACGTGGTGAGACCTAGTCTCAAAAAATAATGGTGCATTGTTTATTGGACAGCATTTGGCAGTGGCTGTGAACCCGGAAGACGGGCCTCCCCTCCGACCCAGCCACCCCTGGCACATTCCCCCTAATGCCCATGAGGGGCCTCAGGAGGGAGACTCTAGAAGCTGATGGTACCAAGCACCAGTGATGGCACATGATGGCACATTGATAGCACAGAGCTCCCCTGCGGCTGACCGGCCCTGATGAGTGCCCATGCCCCCCGTTGTCTCACCTGCTTCCCTGCAGTTCCCTGCTGCCCCCAGGCAGGCAGCCTGAACCCTTGTCAGGCTGGTTATACAGCTTGGTGTTCAGCCGCCTCTGCCATGTCCCCAGCGGTGCCACCTCTGGAAACCCAAGCCCTGTGATGTCCCTGCCTTTTCCAGTACCTGGGCCTCGTGACTGGCTCTCTGAGACAAAAGTAAAAGCCACAGATGTCACTTCCAGATCCACTTCCAAGACTGGGACTTCCGTCTCGCTCCATCTCGCTTCCATCTCGCATTTCTCTCTCCTTGCTCTCCCCCTGCACTCAGAAACCAGCCTCCATGCTGAGCTGCCAGGAAGCCAGCTAATAAGGAGCCGAGGGTGACTTCTGGCCAGCAGAGAAGTGAGGTCCTCAGGCCAGGCACGTACAAGGAACTCAGTCCTGCCCCACCGCCTGAGCTCCTCTCCCAGGGGAGCCCCGAGATGACCACAGTTCCAGGGTACACCTTGACCCAAGTCTGCCAGGGACCCACAACCCAAGGCCCCTCCTGTGCCCCTCCCAGACCCCTGATCTCCTAGACAGTCACCTTCCACAGCCCTCCAGCAGCTGCACCATTGCATGACCCAGCAGACATCCTGCCACGCTTCAAACAGCATTTCCAAGCTCTTCTACATTCTCGGGGGTCAGACTCTGCTAAAGAAACTTGCTGGGTCACCTGGTCTGTGCCCAGCAGGTGACCCCAGGAGGCAGCAGGGGCCAGCTGCTCCCCCACCTGACCTGGGGAGCAGCAGCTGAACCCATTCGCGAGCCCGCGGTGTGGATACATCCTCTCTCCAGCCTCTGCGGTGACTGTAGCCTCCCTCTTTGTGTCAGTCACCCGTCCACCACACCTCAGCTGCGGTCTTCCCTCTTGAGGCCGGTGCTCCCTAAACTGTTATTTTTTAATCGCTTGCTTCTTACTATTTGGGGGAAGGAAGGAGAAGGCTAGATTTGCAGGACCTGAAAATGTTCTCTGGCACAAATCAATCTGGCAGGTCCTGTGACCTTTGTCCTGTACTCTGTCCCTCTTGGAGAGTCATCATACGCATGAGCAGATCTGAGTTTCTTCTAGAATCTTCCAGAAAGAAGTCAGTTGATTGGTTTAACCTAAGATGTCTAAAATTCACTTAAACCAGGAAGCTTCACCTGAGTTCCCCAAGAGCCACCCCAGGCCTTTCCCCTGATTCCACCTGCACCTGAAACACCCAGGTCCTCCCTGTCAGGGAGTAGCTGCTCTTGATTCAGCCACAGGCTTCTGCATTCTCACCTGGGGGTCCGAGGTTGCCTTTCTCACCGGCCCTGAAGGCAGCTGTCAGCACACTGGCTTCCCACCACAGCCCACCTGGACTGGATGCATCGGCCACCGTCTTGTCACAAAGCTGAGAGTTTTACCCGGTAACTCCGTGGTCCCTGTGGCCAGACTAAGCCCACCGTCCATCCTCAAGGAGAAAACAGAGGCAAGTCTTGGGGGGGGGCTGGGACCCCAGCCCTGGCGGTAGATGGACAAGACGCAGCTCCCCACCAGATGCCTTTGGTGAGGGCTGGGGCCAGAGTGGAAAACAACAATGCAGCAGCTGCCGGAGGGGCAACAGCGTGGCCCTGTGTGTGAGGACGTGTCCTCCTTCCAAGACTAACTCTGAACAAGCAGCCCGACTCCTGAGAGTTGACAGCCGCTTTCTAGAGCTTTCCACCTCGGTGCTAATCCTGAGAGAAAGGGAACAGCGCCCCTGGCTCCGAACGCGCGCTCCAGAGTGGACACGGTCACGGGCCACAAAGCAAATCCCGCTAATGCTCTGCGACTCCAAGCTGGGGGATTTGTCGGTCAGCCTCTCTTTGTCTGTCTTCGCCTCCCCTGTCAACACCCAATGACAACCGTGGCATCTGAGGCCTCTTCTTTCTCTTCAGATCTGTCCACTTCACGGTCTGCCCTCCCCCCCCCAGGCCTTCACTGGCCGGCGGGCTGCTCAGCCCATTGGTCTTGCTCTGAGATGGGTCTTATCTGCTAGGCTGGGCTTCTCTGAGGTTCTCGTGACTTGACTCTCTCCAGCTGGCACTTGAGAGTTTATCGCAGTTCCCATGTGGCCGCCGCCCTGCCCCCCTCCCTCCTGCTCTGGCTCTGGGGTGGGCTGCAGGCCCCCTCCTGATGGCTCTTGTCAAGTCGACCCTGCACGATTGTCTTGTCCTTAGTATGTGCCGTTTGCTCTGGGCAGGAGCTATACCAAAGCGAGAGCTTCATCTTGTTTTTGTTGTCCCTCAACAATACGCTTTGTTCTTTTCCCTTCTTTCCCATTCACCCAAAGATCTCATTCCAGGTGTTTGCAGTGAAAACGCCTTTTCTAGTGCCTGCAGTTCTTATTCCTGAGTCACAGCATGCGGGTTATAACCACGGCCAGGGGGCTGTTTCGGGGGGAAGGGATCATCTCCAGGTCATCTCCTAAAACTCTCCACAGCTGGGCCTCCCGGGACGCCTCCTCTCCACCCACAATGCAGTCACTTGTCACATGCTCTGGAGGACTTGTGCTTGCATGATGAAAAGGAAAAGCAACCATATTTCTCAGCTAAAATCCCTTAGAATGTCGTTGGTCCTTCCACCAGGCGAGACTGGGTTAGGAGACCCATTTGGGTTAGATTTGTAGATTGCATACCTGGCTGCCTAAAGATAAGCTCTCTCCTTCCCACAGCTAAAAGCAGAGCTGGGAGTGAGAAAGGGCTGGAGAAGAAAGCAGTGTTCTCTCTTCTCCTGCAGGCTGGTTGTCTTTTCTCACGAGATTAGCTTAAAATCAAGGGAAAGCATCTGTTTCAGCTCTTCACACTCTGGTTGGGATGTTGGTTCTGGCTCTGGGGTGGGCTGCAGAATCAGCCATCATCACCCCATCTGGCTCTGGGGTGGGCTGCAGCCATCATTGGATGGCTTCTCACAGGTCAAACAGGATCAGTCTGAAGTCGTGGGGGTGCTGAGATCGCTGTCACAGAGCAGAGAACCTGGAACTGTTATGGGGTTTGGGGGTTCTTCAGTTCTTGACGATGACCTCAAAAGATGCCAAGGACACATCTTTGGTAGAAGTAAGAGCAAAGTGGATTTAGAGACAGAATGAATGTTCACACAGGGCGAGGCCCTGGGCAGACAGAGTCCAGGTAAGAACAACTGCAAGGAAACCGAGAGGTTCCTAGGTTAATGGGGGCTCAGGAGACTGCACATGCTCTCCCTTCCTGGGGTGCACTGCACAGGAGGTCCAAAGATGTAGTCTTGTCTTTCACTTTCTGATATTTCACTCAATACAATCACCTCAAATTCCCTCCATTTTGTCCCAACTGCCACGGTTTCGTCTTTCTTCATGGCTGTGTAATATTCCATTGAATATATGCTCAGCAATTTCTCTATCCAGCATCTGTTGAAGGGCAGTTGGATTAGTTCCATGATTTGGTGATTGTAAACAGCATTGCTAAGTACATCGGTGTAGAGATGGATCTTTCCGTATTTGATTTTTCATGCTTGTTATTTGATACATATCTGATAGTGGTATTTCTAGGTCAAACGATTTCCATTTTTATTTCCTTGAAAAGTCTCTGTACCATTTTCCACAGGGGCTTTACTAGCTTGTATTTCCACCAACAGTGGGTGAGAATTCCTTTTTTACCACAACCTTGCCATCATTTGCTCATTTCAATCTTTTTGATATGACTATGCCCATAGTTATTATTCAGCCATCTTTCCTGGGTCCTAGTGCTTCCCTGTACCACCACCAGACACCAGTCTTTAGGAGCTGTGACTTCATCACAGACTCTCTGTACCACTCTCTTTTTATTTGTAAGCTGGGGATAGTCAAAGTACCTGCCCATAGAGTTGATGTGATGATTACAGAAAACATAGATGTAAAATTCTTAATATAACATCTGACATAGAGTGAATGCATTATTCATCCACATAAGGAAGGTGCATTCATCTCCTTATGGCTGCTGTCACAAAAATTATCACAAATCTGGTGGCTTCAAATGATACACATTTATCCTCTGATAGTAGTTGAGGTCAAAAATCAAAAATTGATTTGACTGGAGTGAAATCAAAATTAATAGGGCTGTGCTTCAGCCAGAAATCCTATGGAGTGGAGAATATGGTTGCCCTTCAAAGCAACCAGAGCTGTCTCCGTCAACTTCCTCATCATGCATATGCTTCTTCCGTCTTCAAAGTCAGCAGCTTAGAATTGTCAGGTCTCTCTCAGCTGCAGTTGGCAGATCCACATCTCTGTAATACAGTCTCCCTCTGCCTTCTGCCTCCCTTTTCAGAACACTGTGATCGCATTAGAACACACCCAGGTAATCCAGCATGATTTCCCTAGTTCAAGATGCTTAACTTAATCACATCTGCAAGGTCTCTTTTGCCACAGACCGTAACTTTCACAGGATCCAGGGATTAGGACCTGAATATCTATAGGGCTTTTTTATCCTGAATCTCTGGAGAAGAAATAGTGGCTGTGATGCAGAATTGTATTGATTTGCTATAAAACAACAACAGTGTGGAGGACAGAATGCCTTGTCTCTTCCCATCCATTATTGAAAAGGTTCTCCTAGTCCAATTCCTGCAGAATAGACAGGCCTGTGCTTTGAGAGCACCACATAATGCTGGGGTGAAATTAGAACATTCTAGAACAGAAAGAGCTCTTGGAGAGCACTTAATCCCCCCTCCCCTTCTAGCTTAGAAGTGATGGAACTAAGGCTTCAAGGTAGAAATCGGGTTACTTAGGGCTAAATGTGTGGTTTGGGGAGATCTGAGGGGGAAGCCAACCCCAAGATGTGTACCACACTCCACTGGAAGATGTTTAAGATTTCCCCCCGCTTGACTGGGAGCACCATGTGGGCACAAAAGGTTTTCTGTAAAGGTCCAGAGTGAATATTTGGACTTAGGAGCCGCTGGTCTCTATGGCAACTACTCAAAGTTTGAAACAAAATAAATCCAGAGGGAACCTGGTTGACCCAGTGGTGGGGCCTCACCCACAGGCTTAAGAATGATCCCAAAGTAGACCCATGGAGAGAAACAATAAGAACAGAATGTATTCACATAGAAAACGAGAAAGGGGAAAGTGAAGGGAAAGAGAGAGAGTACTTAGAGCCTGGCACATGGCTAGAAGCTGTCTGTCCTCCTCCAGAGAACATTCGCTTAGCAGAGACTGAGGTCTCAACCAAAACCACAGGTGGCAAGCTGGCGGCTTCTCCAAAGACACTCCTTGCAGGCTAAATGAGGTGTCAGGATATTTCCCACCCTTCCACCACCAGCTTCTATGACCAGCACCTGTGGTGTTGCATCCATGGACTGTCCATGGCCCGGTGGGCATACGCAAGTGGGCCTGGGCAGTGGGGATAAAAGCTCAGCATCACTCTGGGGAGGTGGAACTCAGAGAAACTCAAGTGGCTGTTTCCCCCTGTCCCCCTGTCCATCAAAAATCCTGGGAAGATGCTGCCAAGGGTTCCAACATTCTTCTTTAGCTGCTGGAACCAACGATGAACCTACCCAGATGGAAGGGTTGCAAAACACCCCTCCTTCCTAGCAGTCTAGCACCCAGAACTCCAGGGTCTTAACTGCCAAAGCATCGGCTCCTGTTTGCATCAGCATGGATTCAGGGGCTGGAATCTAAAAAGCTCCACCTTGTACCACCAAGTCTGCTGTGAGCACCACCTACAGGCTCACAGTTCTTCCTTCCTGGCCCTCTGCTGCAGCCCTAGACAGTATATAAATAACACCTCTGCTTGTGGTTCAACAACAAAGCATGGGCCACATTCGGCCTGGTGGGGGATTCATGGTTTGCCGATCCCTGGCAGAGCTGATGAAAGGCATGGCTAGGAAATGGCCATTTGATAAGGGCTACACCCATATTCTCTCCATCTTCACAACCACCTCCTACATGGCCCGTCCTCACAGCCCCACCGTACAGACTGAGTCTTACACTGGTGGGCTCTAGTCAAAGGATGCACATGAGAGAACCCAGGTCCTTCCAGCTTGGGATCTCTAGTTTTTCACTCTGGGCCAGGCCTGCTCCATTCTGGCAGCAATAAGGATTCTTTGAGGAGCCCGTAAATAACCTCAAGGGCAGCAACTCACCTCCACCCACTCCAGTCAATGGGTTAGGACTGAACTTCCATAGATTATTCTAAATTGTAGCCAGGGTTCTAGGCCTGCCATGGGTTGTCATGTTCAAGTGTGGGTTTAAACACAGAAATGATAATGATGAAGATACGGGAGGGGAGGGGAATGTGGGGAAGGGAGGGAAGGGAGAGGGGAAGGAGGTACAGAAGAGAAGGAAGAGGAAGTGAGGCCAAAACAGCTATGGAGAAAAGACCCTCTCCTTCAGCTCGATCTGCAGCAACGGCTGTGTAGTAGACACAGCATTGGCTCATTGTTTTGTACGCCCAAAATAATGTGCTGTGTCAATAATACACCATAAAGAAGCACACCCCATCCTTTCACTGTGTTAAGGAACAAGCCTCAAAATTTAGCAAAGGGTCACAGTGAGAAGGTCGGCGATTTGCATTACAAAAGGCATTTTTTCGCTTGTGTGTCAGAATTCAGGCAGGACCCTTCTAATAGGCATCTCCTTTTGGCTGGTCCCCCCCCCCCCTTTCCAGAGGCCTTAAATTGCCTGAGAGAATCTGAGCGGTGGGGGTAGGGAGCAGAGGTTTAAAGCATTAAAATGTTTGGTGCCACTGCTAGTTGATGATTAGCAAAAATGAAAATCAAGAACATCTCAAATTATAGTGTGGAAATGAGAAAGCGTGTCTTAATCACCCCGATTTGGGACGTGTCTTTCCTCAGCAAGCTCGCTGCACCTGTAAGCTCATCACTATTAAAGAAATTAGCAGCAGCGAACAAGCAGAGTGGCATTAACACCTGCCCAGAGAGCCCTTGATCTCTTGCCTGTCGGCCTTAAACCCTACCATCTACAACAGAGGAGAATTTCCCTCACACACTGTAAGAATGGAAATAATTGCTTCGCCGGTCCATCCTGGTTCTTGGTGGGGAAGGGGGTGAGGCTGGGAAGTAGGAACACGCCGTTTCAAATCACTGAGCCCAAATAGATTGGCTATGTCTCCTGTCAAGGATGAATTCATGCCTTAGGCCATTAAAATTCCTGTCATTTTGTCAAGCTTTTTATGACTTCTGATTTCACATGTAAGCAGGAGGGGGGGAGAAAGCGCTTCCTAGAAGACCAGGAATAGTCAGAGACAAAGCGTTGCTCCTGCCCCTCTCAGGACTGCAAGGTTTAGCAAATAAAAGTACAGGTCGCACAGCTCAATTTAAATTGAGACAAGGGATTTTTTTTAGTATAAGTATGTCCCAGATGTTGTGTGAGATATACTTATGCTCAAGAAGCATGCATATAAAACTCAACCTGAACTCAACACCTTGCATCTCACCCTGCTTCCTGTATTTTTCCTTCTCTAATTCACAGTGCATCCCTTGGTCTCAGAATAAAGGCACGCTTTGAGTTTATGTTCATTTGGGTGCAGTGACTAAACCACTCCGAGAAAGTCAGAGGAGCCATTAGGGCCACATCATAAAAACATGAGACAGGAGCCCACACTTACCCTCAGGGGGGCAGTCCAAGACCCGACCCCACTTCCCGAGGATGCCTAAAATCACAGATGGTGCTCAGCCCTGGTAGATGATGCTTTCCCTCCACATACATGCCTGAGATCAACATTAATTTACAAGTTACACAGAGTAAGAGAAGACCAATAACTAGAAGTTAAAGAGAACAATTCAACAACATACTGTGATAAAGGCTGTGTGAGCAGGCTCGTTCATTGTTCTCTCTCCATCTCTCCATCTTTCTCCCCTCTCACTCTTATTTTACAAAAGACTTTCAGACCTTGGCTGACCTGCAGTAACTGAAACTGCGGAAACCAAACAGTGGTCCTTGGTAATTATACCTGTGTTCCCATGCCCCAGGTGTGAAGGACAATACAGCCATCGTTTGAGATGCTTCCTGGGTGGCAGTGAATAAGGAACAATATAGCCTTACTCCAAAGCCTATGCATAAATGTAGTGAAAAATTCTCTTTATAGGCGGTTCTAGAAGCTGCTAAAACATGTGCCTCCCGATTTGCTCTCTTCTCTTTGTCTTACTCTTGCAAAACCCGGTTCACCCAACATGGACAGCCCATTGAACCAAATCTGTCAGCTCCACCACCTCAGGTCTGCACTGGTCTCTCGCCCTGGGCAGAGAGAGAAGAGCCTGGGTTGGTGCTCAGTCCAGTCTGTCTCCACAGCATGGGAACTGAGTTCCTCACAAACATGGCACAGCTCCCATGTCTTGGTTTCCCTGCTACGAGGCGGGTGGGGCAGTGGATGAAAGGACTGGGTTAAAGCATCACAACATGCAGAGTCTAGAGGAGCATGTGGCACACAGTAGGTGCTCATGTTGGGCCTCCCTGTGTGGCCAGGGTGGGGGAGGTTAACACCTCAATCAGATTTCCTCACCCAGCCAGCTGTTGCCCCAAATACCCTCACCCAGGGGCACCCTTACGACAAAGACTGGCACGGACAGCAGACTCTCCTTTATCCTCTGCCAGGGACAGGAGGAGACAAGTCAGACCACGATATTGTCAGGCTCGAGGAACCTTGCTGAGGACTCTGTGAGTGCCTTTCGAAACAGAGACCAACAGACACTGGCTAGAAGTGCCGACTTTGCAGGGAAGAAAAATCTGAGGGAAAATGTCACAGTGCAGCATTTTCCTCTGCAGTGCTCACTCCATCTCTCGCTGGCTTCTGAGAGCTGTGGCTTCTCTTATTGGGAAGGAAACATAGTTCTTGGGAGAGACAGTTATCCTTGCAGCTATCCAGCGTCCAAACCGTCACTCCCATGTCATGAATTCACTCAACTCATGTTCATAAGCATCCACTACGCAGCAGATTGGGGAACTGTGGATTGAGCAACGAGGGAAAAAGAGCAAACCCTCTGCTCTTGCGGGGGTTGGGCTCTAGGGGGGTGTAGGTCATAAACACTGTGGATAAGTCACTGTGCAACCAGATCCAGGGGGGGGGACGGGTGAGTCACACAAAAGGTGACCCTTTCCCTGCAGAGGTGAAGGGAGTGGGGTGGGAGGGGGCTGTCACTGCTCCCTAGTAGGCAGGGAGCCAGCCATGACCCAAGGTGGCCAAGAGGTGCCTCTGTCCAAGACCTGGAACCTGAAAAGAAAGTGACGAGACTGTGGAGACAGTGCTCCACGGGGAGGATGGCTGTGACAAGCAAGTGTCCAGGTGTGCAGGGACATCAGGTGATAGTCCTGACACTATGTTCTCACCAGCTCTGCCTCTCCTGCTTTTCCTTGCTTTCTGGACCACAAGTCCCTTTCCTGGTTCATTTTACTAACGGTCATTCTGTCATTTTGTCTGCAGCTAGAAACTCAGGCCATGATGCTTCCACTGGGGGAACATCATCTAGATGAAGGAACTGGAGCTTCAGGGAGCCCTTTCTACTCACACCTCCAGATCCATGGTAGAATCATCCAGAGAAACATTATCAACCCACATAGGTTCTTTTTTTTTTTTAATCTCCAGGACACTTCTCCAGGGAGGTGACACAGATAATGAAACAAGTGTCATCAATTATTATTTGTCCTGAGCAAGAGGTGGATGGGAGAAACAGTAGATCCCAGATTGCAGAGTTTGGGTACAAATAAAGAAGAACCAGGAGACCTGCTTGGATATTTTAAGCGCCGCATCACTCAGTAATGGATTATGCTATACAGACTGACGATGGAATGACTTCAGGGGGGCTTTTTCCCCTGAAGAACCAAGATAATGCATTTTCCCCTCTGCCAAATACACAAAAGAAAGCAGGACACCAAGATGGGAACTATGCATAGGGGGACAGAGTCAATTTCCTTCCCATCATGGGCCCTCCCAGCAGGTAAATATTGATTACATTTTCCTGGTGCCTGGAGCCATTATTTCTGATACCACTGCCTGCTGCCAGATAAGAATTTCCCCCTTGTCTCCATGGGGATAGCAGGCAGAGTGAGGAGGAAATTTTCCCTAAAGAAGCCTGGCAGAAAGGTGCCTTCTAATTATGAGCAGTTAATTCACATCCCCAGTCCCGATGTCCTTGGGAAAGGATGGTGACTGTCCATCCTGATGACACCCTGGAGCCACCTGCAATCCTTGGAAACAGCACCAGCCCTGGCCCCAAGGGGAGCGAGGAAGCGGGTCCTGGCTGACAGCAGGAAAACTGGGATCTTCTCGTTCAATGGTGGATACATCCCTGGGGATTGCTGGGAGCAGAGGTGCCAGAGGGGTGAAGATGGCACGTGTGTTATCTTGGGATTGCAGGGGCTGCTGGTGCATCCTTCAGCCCCGTTCGTACCTGGCAACCACACTGCTGTTGGCATGCAGATGGGGACCCGCTGTCCAACTGCCTGGAGCAGAAGAGACTCTCAGGCCGGTTCACACTCCCTGCCCGTGGAGTCCTCCCTGAGCCCAGCTCCGTGGTCCTGAGGGGAGAGAGCAATGAATGCCGGGACTCTTGGCCCAGTGCTCATCACTGATCCCACAGCAGCCCCGTCTCTGTGCCAGCCAAGTACTGACCACACAGAAGCTGACACCTGAGGAAGGAATCTGCTGGCAGGGGCAGGGGTGGGGGGGTGGGGGAAGGGGAGGATGCCCCTGACTCAGGAGATATCCCCCAGCAGATCCCGAGACCAGGACACAAATACAAGCTGCTTATTTGGAAGTAGAGTCAGGACCCACGAGGGTAGGGGAGTCACCCTCAAGGCTACAGCTCACGAGACACCTGAGTCCCGTTTCTAGACAAGAATGGGCAAGCAGTCAAGAGAGACGGTGCAGAAAGGGCCTTGCTCAGGGCCCCATGCACAGTTGCCCAGGGCTACCAGGCTCTGCTGCCCATCCTCTCAGCCTCCATCCACCCTTGGGTGACCTGGGGGGAGGGGTGTGTTAACTCCTCCGCACTTCTGATAGAAGCGTGTGGGTGTGGGCAGAGTAATGACAGCACCTCCCAGGTCCTTTGTGGTATATCTGGAGGGGCGACAAAATTCTCTCTGCTGTGCAGACCTGTAAGCAGCGGGTCAGTATATCCCAAAGAACCTAACATCCAGTGGAGAAGGCTGATGTGTCTCCCAGCCCACCTCTTCATCTGCTATGTGGAAAGCAGCGCCTTCACTTTCTTCTTGGGGTTACCAGGAAGCCTACTGTGCCCCCACACCTCCAGCCTTGCTAAGACTACTCAGTGACACCCCACATCTCTTAAGATGAAACTTGAACTCTTCCATGTGCTCTACAAGGCTGTGTGTGGTCTGTTGCTCTGTCTTGCCACATTCCCTCCCCCACTGCCCATTCTCTGACTTTCCTCCCAGGTTCCTGTGATGGTGAATTTATGAGACTTTCTAGTCAATTAGTCGAACTGTGTTATGAGCGTGTCTGTAGGATGTTTCTAGTTGAGATGCACATTTGAGTCAGTAGACTGAGCAAAGCAGATTGCCCTCCCCAGTGTGGGTGGGTCTCATCTAATCAGTCGAAGGTCTGAATGAAACAAAAAGGTTTGACATTCCCAAGAGTGAAGAGGGAACTGTTCCTGTTCAATTGCCTTGAGCTGGGACATAAGTTTTTATTCCTAACTTTGGACTCAGATTAACACATAAGCCCTCCTAGTTCTCCTGTAAGCTGATGGCAATACTGGAACTTGCCAACTTTCCATTACCATAAATCAATTTTTATAATATAATCTCAACAGATAGATCATACTATCTATATGTGTGCCATATGAATATTATATATATGCATATACTAATTATAGTAATACGCATATCTAAACCTATAGGTATAACAGGTCCATAATACACATAGCTATATTTATAATGTATATGCTCTAATCTGTAAAGATATATATCAGTATGTATATATCTATATCTACCCAATATATATCAATAGTATAGATATGTACACATGTCTATATATACCTATTTATATCCATGTATGCATACTCTATATAGTATCTATGCACACATAGTATAGATACTATATAGGTGTCTCTATAGATATGTATGATCTATATGTAAAATAGATAATTGGTTGGTTCTCTTTCTCTGGAAAGCCCTGAATAATACAGCCCCTCCTCATTTTTTTTACTCAATCTGCCTCTTTGAAAGTCTCCTACTCCCTCCTATCAAGTGTTCTTTGCATAAGATTCCTCTGCCAGGAATGTTTGCCACCACCAACATAATCACCATACCTCATTCTTGCATTAACTTATCCCCACCCTACAGTTCTCAATGCAAACATTTCATCTCCAGATTAGCATTTCTGGAAGATCTGGAAGATGTCATTCCGGGGTTAAAATTACCATATTCCCTGTCTGCATCAGTGCAATCCTCTCAGAGGCAAAGGAGCAAATACGCCTAAAGAACAGGCTTACTCTTTGACCCAGAGATCTGCACCTAAGAATTTACTGCAAGCAAAAGCCTCTGATTCATGTAAAAAGATGAAGAGCATTTCTCTCTAAGTGGTTATGTGAGAAAGGCAAAGAGGGCAGGAGGAAGGAGAGGAGAGCAGGAGGTAGGGAAAGACTAGAAAGAAAATAAGTTGACTGTCCAGCAATAGACAACTGATCAAATACATTACATGTGCAAGCACACACATGCATATGCATGTACATGTACGTGCGTGCACACATGCACGCACGCACACATGTGTCTATGTGAAAACTCTTCAGCCATGAAAAACGATGAAACAAAGGTGTATTTATAGGAAAGTGGGTTCATGACACCTCACTACCTTTGAAAAAGGGTCACAGAATAGCAAGCTCAGCACTGTTCAGAGGTGGATCCCGTGGGATGTCACCTGCACTGTGTGTGCTCCTGAGAGCCTGTGTCAGGTTGTCCCAGGGAGCCTGTGTCTGCAAGCAACTACAAAATGCTGGACATATTTAAATGCTCCAAACCCTCCTCAACCTCCTCTTCCCTTCTTGTCTCTGTGTCATCTAAGTTTTCTATGGCAAACTTAATAAAAGGGCTCGACTGGGGGAAAATATACCCGGTGTTCCTGGGTATCCAAGCCAGCTCAGCCCCCTTGGTTGTGCAAGTCTCCCCTTGACCGAGGAAAGGAAACAGCGTGAGGGAATGAATGGCAGGAAGCAGAACTCCTGAGTCAGCAGAAACTTGGGGCCCAATCCCCCCCTCTTCTACTTTTCTTTGACTCCACTCATTGCCTGGGTGACTCCTCCCCCCTCTCCCCTCTCCCTGCATACAATTCCATGTAACCCCCATTTCCAGTTAGCTTGAGTCGGACACAAACACAAACGATCAAACCTCCAAATGAACAGGTTCTCGACACGCGTTGATAATCCTTCCAGGTGCAGCTCATTTGAGGTGTCTTATCAAATTTCATCTGCTCCTCTGTCCTAAAGAGTCACAGTCTTTAGCAACAGAGCCCGGAATGGTCAAAACCAAAAGGAGATAAGCCTCTGTTTGTGTGAGCTGAACAATTGTCCTATATGGAACAGAGTCAAAATAAATCAATAAAAGCAGTTTCAGACATGCATTGCAGAGAGAAACTGTTAATTACTGGTATTACCATTGATAGCTACTCATTTGAGACTTTTGTTCAGCAAAGGCAATTGCCTGGCCCTGTTACATAACCAAAATCAAGAGAATTTACAGAGAAAGAAAAGAAAACATTCTCAGCTCAAACTCGGACAAAGGGATGGAGCGGAAAAGAGACAAGTGATATTTTCTGGGGATTTACAGAGACAAATCAGTTCAGAAAAGAATACAAACCTGCCCAGGTTCATCCAATATCACCCACCCTCATGTGTTCTCTGGTGTTCTCTGCATACAAATTCCAAGTTTGTAGGAGCTGACTAGAGACTCTTTTAAGAGAATTCTCCACCATCCAAAGGTTCATCCTCATCAAAAGGGATGCCTGTTCTTAGTTGAGTCCTTTGAAACTAGATTCCATAGAGCCATAGACCTTGCTGGTTAAGGGTGAGGCTTCTGGGGTCCCAAAGACCGGGGTTCAAGACCCATGACTGCTCATCACAGCTCAGGGATAATGGGTAGGTGACTGAAGGTTGGAGTTCTTGTCCTCATATGTAAAGTGAACATAATACTAGCCCCAGCACCTCAGAGAGATGTGAGTCAGAATGTGTGAGGGATTCTGTCAGTGTCTGACTAGAAAAACTACTCAACTATCTCACACAGCAGGATTCTCATGCAGAGAATTAGCTGTGCGGGCGATGAAGAGATGAGATGTTAAGCAGGACCAGGAGGCAACCTACTTTAATGCAATACTTTCAAAAGTCCAGATTGAAGTCTAGGAAAAAAATCCATCATGAAGACACCATCAAAATTCCCAGTCATGACAGGACCCAACCTTGCACTTGGATAACTCAGCTTCACTCATCTTACCCTCGTCCTGCTGAAGGTGAATAAACAGCAGGAATCACCTACAACTCCTAGGACAAGTGTCAAAGGGAGGATGGAGGTCTGAGCTCAGAGCAAAAGCTGGGATATCGGCCCATGGGGTCTAGAGTCACAGAGGAAATGCAGAAGCTGCAGGGATGTCATGGAAAACAAAGAGATGGGGAACTACTCTGCCTTGTGCCTTGTTGTGGGTACCCTCCTCATCCCCATCAGCACCTCCTATGGGCTGAATAGCTGTAGTTGCTAAAGGCTGGGGGGGGGGGAGTCTGCGGCTGAAATCTGATAGCCTGGGCCGGCCTAGGCACTTCCCACCACTCCTCTCCCACCCACAGGCTCAGAAAGGTGAGGAGTCGCTGTCATGAGCTACTCAGGGTGCAGACCACTCAACCTTGACCCATCTTCTCCCTGCAGTGCTCCCCATTACATTGACACCCAGGTGGGAGACTATGCCTGAGCCTGATTTATAGAAGAAAATCAACATGCATTTGAGACAACGGCAGATGGTGGTGCTGGAGAGCAGACTCCCAACGGAAGCAAGATTTGCCCCACCTAGGTTGTCTTCCAAGCCCCACCTACCTTGTCTGCCACCTTATTCACTATAAAACGAGAACAGGAAGTGTGCTTGCACGCACTTCTCCAGGCATTATAGGCAGTGACCAGGACAAGAACACACCCACGGGAAGAGAGGGTGTGCAGGCAGGTGCTTGTTCCAGGACCCTCAGTCTGCAGCAGGAAGCAGTAGGGGCAGGAAGTAGGAGGGAAAATGAACTGTCCACCTCAAGCAGAATTTCCCACGTGGTAGCTGCCGTGGGCTCTCGGTGGTGTGAGGACGGATGGGAAGAAAACGTAAACTTGGAAATGGCTGCAACTGGAATGTGTAGCCAAGTTGCTGAGCCTCAGTGTTTCAGCAGAATGAGAACCACAGAACCTGTCTCAGAGGTTGCGGTGTGGATTGAATGAGATTACGTGGGTGAAGAGTTTAGAGATCCTGGCTTAAAGCAACTACTCAACAAGTAGCCATTGAGAGTTGAAGATGCACATGGTGGTTCCACAGTACAGGTATCGCAATAGCTTGATGACTGCCGGGGCACGCAGGATGCCTATGTAGTCATTTCTGAAATCATGGCCCAAGTTAGAGGCAGCATCAAGTGGCATCACCCAGACACAGATACACATACACATAGAGCAGAGATGGAGATAGAGCTAGAGATGCAGGTGGAAACAGATGGTATAGATGCTGATGTTGGTGTAAATGTAGTTCTGTGGCTATAGTTGTAGGTATAGATGTAACTGTATAGTGTAGGTATAAGTCTAGGTGTAGGTATAAGTAGGTCCACATGGAGATATATTTTAGATTAAGTACAGACTGAAAGAAGCATGCTAAGTGTTAAATAAAACTAAATATAAAATACAGTTATACAAATTTTCCTGAAGTTACATTCAAATAAACCCATCACCAGTTGAAAATGTAATGAGTCAAAAATATTTTTAATGCATCTACCCTCCGAAATAATCATAGCTTAGCCTAATCACAGCATAGCTAACTTAAGTCTGCGAAGAACACTTCCAGTACCCTTTAGTTGGGCAAAATCCTAATACAAAGCCTATTCTATGATAAAGAGCTAATGTCTTGTGACATTTCTTGAATATTGTACTAAATGAAAAACATAATACCTCAACTCAAAGTATGGTTCTAAAAGAATGCATATTGCTTTTGTTCCATTGTAAAGTCAATAAAAGCATAAGTCAAACTATCATCAGCTGAGGAGCATCTGTATATAATCCTCATGCACAATAACGAAAAGCTCTTACTTCAAACCAAGAGCTCATCAGACAAACATTGTGTATCAGGCACAGTACTACAGAGGTGGAAGCAAGGGAAGGAGGGAGGGAGGGAGGGGAGAGAGAGAAAGAGAGAGAGAGGGAGGGGGAAAGTGAGGCCTTCAACTCCTGGAGATATAGATAATTACCCATGCAAAACTGTTTCTCCCTAAGGCAAGGAATGATTAGGCTCAACCCTGAAGTCCTCCTAGAGAAAGCAGTATTTGAACTGGGTCTTATTCAATGAGCTCTTGAGGAAAGACCAACAGAGGGTAGGGTTCAAAGTGCACCCCGCCTTTCTTTTTATGGGGAGAGTGAAGCTGTCTGGCCTTGGAAGCACTTTCTGAGCAGAATCATCTGGTTCTTGGATCCAACAGCTCTTAGCAGGAAGGACGTTCCTCCCAAGCTCTGTAGATCAGCATGTGGCAGGTCCTGGTTTGCAACCTGTAGCATGCTGCTCTGAGGCTTAGTCTCTCGCTCCTCCCAGCTTCTGTCTTTGCCTGTCCTCCGGCAGAATCTGTTTGCTCAAAGAACATCTGGAGACCAGTAAGGTCAAAGCAGGGGACTGAACGGTGGGAAAGGGAAAGGGACTGATGGATGACGTCAAGAGAGACAGCCAATGTGGGACTTACTCTGGCTAAAATGAAAAGCTTCAAGCAGGAACTCCGAGCTGCTGTGAACATGGACTTTGAAGTGACAATGGACAACACAGGGGTAGGAATGAGGACATTCTTGCAATAATCCATCCAAAGGTCAGGGATCAGAAGGTGGACAAGAGACCTGATTCTAGGTAGGTTTGAAAGTAGAATTTGATCAGAATTCCTTCGTGGATGGAAGGTAAGAGAGTAGGATATCAAGGTTTTGGGTCCAAGCTCCATGTGGCAGGGAGATGCTGTCACCGGAGATTGGGTAAACTGTGACTGGAGCAGGTTAGACCATGGTGATTCAGGGTCAGATGTTGTTAATGCAGAGTCTGAAAGGCCTCGTATGTATCCACATGGAACTGTCAAGAGGTCGAGGGCCTGGGAGAGAAGTGTGGGTTGGAGATATGACTCTATTTATATACAAATGCATTTAGCAATGTCTTGATAGAAAGTTAGCTCCAGGGCCCGGGGTTCGCACGGGCCCGTGTGCCCGCGCACCCCGTAGCCACGCCACCAGGGCGTGGCCGCCAGCGTCCGTGCACAGCGGCCCCCCACGCTTCCCCCAGGTAAGGCGGGGTGGGGCCGAGGCTCCGGCCGGAGGGAGGCCGGGCCGGGCCGGCGCATCTGAGCCATTTGACATCACAGGGCTGGTAGTGCGGCGGGGAGGGGGGGGGCGGGCGGGAGGCGGGAGGGTCGGGCGGTATGCCCGCCACAGTCTCCCCTGGATTTGCCTTCAACACAAGAGCTCTAATCAAGAGTGATACCTTAAGACAATATCCATCCATAGAAACCAAACCAGTGAGATACTGGTGGAAAGTCCCTTAACATGTGTCACCTGGGCAGGACTCAAGGGGAACAAGGCGAGCACAACATGCAGTGAACTGGGAGAACCAACAAAATATGACGCCTACAAAGTCACCGAGAAGATTTGAGCAAAAACTTTGCACAGAGAACATATCAACGAGGGCACTGCACACCCTCTTTGTTTAGAGGGAAGATACCACGGAAAGCCGGGCATCGTGGCTCGCGCCTGATATCATCAGCCTGCAAAGCAGTCGGGGCTAGGGAACGCGGCCTGAGTCCTGCTCGGGACAACACAGCGAGACCTAGCCCCAAATAGCTGGGCGTGGTGGCCCACGCCTGTATTCCCAGCTACATGGGAAGCTGAGGCAGGGGATTGCTTGAGTCTGTGGTACCTCGGGCAACAGTAGCCTGCGGCTCCACGGGCAAAAATAGCAAGATCCAGACTCAAAAAGAAGAGGCTTCTCTAATGGCAGTGGCCCCACAGCAAAGCCCCAAGAGAGGAGAACTACCATCAGCTGATGGATGTCCCTTCGAGGATCTGCTCTTCCAAAATATAAGGCGGAGTCATGCCCCCAAAGCCAAAGACCTGAAGCATGACTGAAGGAGCAACAAAACGAGGCACAGACTGCGGAGATGA
>PVHY01022513.1:0-22295 GCA_004024945.1 Uropsilus gracilis
TTCTCTTTCTCTCTCTTTTTTTTTTTTTTTTGGTGAAATATATTGACACAAGTTTAAAGTAATATGTCATTTCACTCCTACACCCTTCAAAGTGCATTCCTAAGAAGTGCAGATATTTCTTTACCCACCTACAGTGCTACCATTACACTTAATTAGTCCCTTGTCATCTTCTAATCTAATCTAATCTTCTTTATGTTCAAATTTTCCCAGTTATCTCAAAAATAGTATCTCCTGGGAGAATGAGTGTATTCTGGGCTAATAATATGATAGTAAAGAATATCTATTCCACCCTTTCCCTTCCCTATCAGGTTTAATTTCAGGAATAATGAAAAGACACTCATTAGAATATGAGAAGTTATTTTGAGTGGAAATGAGCTCTTAACCCTGGTCTACATATCCTGTCTTTGAATTTCAGGTCATAGTGCCAAACAAAGTAAGAATTAATCTGATACCACAGAGTAATAATATAACAGTATGAGGTAAGGAATAATGGAACAAATTATTTGAAAGAGAGAATAAAGTTGAATACTAAGGCAGGTAAAACAGATAATTATATAATCCTGTAATAATTTTGTAACAATATCTTCTGACATAATCTCAATGACAAGTTTATAAGGCTCAACTGATTTACAGACCAACACACTTATGATACACTTAGGAAAAGTCTGTAATGTGCATGTTTTCTAGTTTCACTGAAGAGAAAGATTTTCAGGCACCTTCATAATTTGGAGTAACTATAAAGAGACTTCACATGCTCTTTAACTGTCAGATTCTTCGACCTGGGCTAATTCATAGAAAATCCTGCTCAATTCCTCTCTATGAGGACAATGGCTCTTATAAAATATGCCTCTGCTCTCATGTCCATTCCAAGTTTATAATTTCCAAGAAATGCTTTGAAGCTTAAAGGATATCCATAAACTGGTGTCAGAGGCCATCTGCTGGCAGAATATTTCTTTTGCTTGTGGGAAGTCAGTCTTTTGTTTTATTCAGGTTTTTAACTGATTTTATGTTCATCTACATTATGAAAGGCAATCTGTTGTATCACAGTCCACTCATTTAAACATTAATCTCATCCCAAAACAGTCACAGAAATATCCAGAAGAATATCTAGACAACAAGGACTGATAAAGACAATGTGTAAAATTAACAATCATATAACCTGTCCCAGAACCGCTTTGAAAACAGTTGTCCTCCAATGCAAGCCCTGCTCCAGGTATCTCCATATGAGCAAGTAATGAACTGTTAGTTTTTTCAAGTCTTTCCATTTTTGTCTGTTTGCTAGGGGCACCTAATATTATCTAAAACAAATATATATATATATATAATACAATAATCATCAATCTAAGAGTGGTCTGAATCACAAACTATTCACATTAATAAAGGGATTCTGAAATGCTGCTGGATACATAATTTACCTACAAAAGCAGTGACATTTCTTTATAGCAATGAAAAGGAAATAAAGTTAAAATTAAATTATCATCCACAGTAGAAATAAAACCAATAAAGTATCTAGAAATTAGCCTATCTATAACAAGTATACTCCAGACTTCCAAAGAGGAAACTTTAAAACTTAACCAAAGAATATTTAAGATTATATAAATAAGTGAAGAGCCTGTTCATGTTCCTAAGTTTTATTTCAAGTATAATGACTATGCTAATTTTCCCTAAATATCTTTAAAATTTACTTAATTTCCAGTCAACATTCCAATTGACTGCAAATCTCTGAAGATAAATGAAGGACACTACTGATAAATTAATAAAGAGCTGAGAGAACTGGAGATGTTTCCCACACCTCAAAGTAATATGCAGAATATATATAAACAAACAAAATGGATGGCAAACCAATAGAAAAAAAATCAGAGGTTAGTTTTATAGATGATAAAAGACTAGGACATGAGGGATATTAAAAAGTTCATGAATAACCAGACAAATTCAAATTGAAATGAGATGCCAATTAACATCTATTAGACTAGCAGAAATCATCCAGCTGCCTAATGTCTAATACTAGTGACAAAGTAAATATATTTGTACTCTTATACTCTGTGGTGACAATGAAAATTGTTACAGTTCTTCTGAGGAGTGATCTATCACTTCTTAGATAAAGTAAAAAATTAAATATGCCGACATATACTCCAGCATTTCCAAACATAAGAAATTATCTCATAACTTCATAAAGTCACATATGTGTTTACTGTGGTATTATTCATGCATGGGCTGATGGCAAGTTTGGGGCAGTATGTGTGAGACTAGTTTAGAAACTAATAGGTAAACTATGGAAGGTGTCTTCCTGGAGCTCCATGCAGTTTTCAGACTAAATCAGATGAACACTTAGTAATATGGGTAAATCTCAATGTAAAAAAAGCAAGAGACATAAAACAAGTAACAATATCATTATGTAAACTAAAAATAAACATTAACTATGTTTCCCACAAACACATAAAACAAAAAGATGTACACTGAACTCATTAAAATCTTAGCTACTATGTCAGTAGAAAGGGAATGAATGAATGAATGAATGAATGAATGAATGAATGAATGAATGAATGGTGGCACCTTTCACAACTCTTTACTAAAACAGTAGAAATTCTGTTGCTGACAAAATGACAATGACAGTATACTATCTGTAATAGGAAGATTATCCTCAATTGCCAGCCATGTGCCCTGTACTATGTTACATAATTTATTTCTTCTCTTGTATTCATCACAGCCCCTATACCAAGACAGGTATTGATATTAGTTATATTTCACATGCAACAGGGGTCACAGAGAGATATGACTTGTCCAAGATCACAGAGCTAGGAACTGGCAGAGCTGGTCAACCTCCAGTCAGTATTATTTCACACCACTTTTTATGCATCCTATCACCCCCTGTATGCCTCCTATCGCCGCCCCCAATGTGCCTCTGATCAGACACTCCTGCTCAGTATCAACTCTACTGCTACTGCTTTCCACCTTTCCTACCCAATGGAAGTTCCCATCGACTCCTGTGGTCCAAAGGCTCACACAGGCATTCACATCCTTAGCTCTCCTCTTTTCTCCTCTCTTCTATAATGTGTTTTCCCTTCTTCAATGAAATTAGCGTATCTCTATTCTGCCATAATTCACAGACTAATTACTTGGTTTCCCTCCTGTTATGAGTAGTTATCAGTGTGGTAGTTCTTCTCATAATTTCCCCAAATTTGATTTCTCTAAACAGATAACTTCTCTTGCAGAAAAACTCCTGAACTTCCTGAATCCTCTTAAAAGAACTTTTTGAATCCCCAGATGATCAAGTGAAATAATGGTTGCCTCTTCAAGTAAATAACCTTTTGAAGAGAATGCTGTGGTTTGCTTCAATAAATGATTATCAGCAGAAAACCTGGCTGGCAATTTTTTAAAATATTATTTTATATTCTCATCCCCAAACTACATTATTTGTGCCATAGGCGCCCTCTATTTTTATATAGATGATGAGCAAATGACCACAGAAATCTAAATGAGAAATCACAATGAGATACCATCTTATACGAGTAAGAATGGCCTATATCAAAACAATGAGCACCATAAACTTAAATGTAAGTAAAAAAAAGGGGGAGGGCACTATAAACTTAAATATAAATAAGTTAGGCTATCCCTAACCATAGCCTAAACCTAACTCTAAACCTATATCTAACCCTAACCATAAATTAAACATAACCCTCGTCATAACCCAAACCCTAAATCTAACACTAACACTCTAATCCTAATCCTAAATCTAATTTTTTTTTTTTGAGACTAGGTCTCGCATATCGCCCGTGGAACCGCAGGCTTTCATTGCCCAGGGTACCACAGACTCAAGCAATCCCCAGTCTCAACTTCCCAGGTAGCTGGGATTACAGGCATGCACCACCACACCCAGCTATTTTTTTGGAACTAGGTCTCACTACAGGCCCAGGTGGGACTCAAACTGGGATCGAACCTAGGCCCGGCCACTTCATAGGCTGAAGTTTACAAGCACAAGCCACTGTGTCCAATCCCTAATCCTAAATCTAATTTATACCTAAATATAATTCTAACTCTAACCCTAACACTACATTTTAACCTTAACTCTAACTCCAAATCTAATCCAAAACTAATCCTAACACTAAACCTTAAAGTTTATCTATAACCCTGAATAGAACTGTGTATCTAGTTCTAACCCTAACTCTAAACCTAACCCTAACACTAAACCAAAATCTAACATAAACCATAACCCTAAACAAAGGGGGTGGGGGGGAAGAAGGGCAACAACAAGTGCTGACATTTATGTGGAAAGAAAGGAACACTCTTACACTGCTAGTGGGAATGCAAACTGGTCCAGACACTATGGAAAGCTGTGAAGGACCCTCAAACTACTGAAAATGGAACTACCATTCAATCCAGAATCCCGCTTCTGGTAATCTACCCAAAGGACACCAAAATGCTAATTCAAAAAGACACCTATGCTCAGATGTTTATTGCAGCCAGGATATGCAATAACCAGGATATGGAAACAATCCAAATGCCCCAAAACTGATGAGTGGTTGAAAAAGATGTGGTACGTTTACACAATGGAATATTACACAAAACCGACAAATAAGTAGCGTTTGTGATAACAGGATGGACCTAGAGGGAATCATATTGCCATTATATATATTGGCATATATATATATATATATACATTAAACTGAAAAAGAACAAAGATCATGCTTGTGTTAAAAAAAGACATTTATTTCTTAACATTTCTACATGCTTTTTTCACTTTCCCAAAATTAAGCTATAGACTAATGACCTAGGACTAAGGACACTTATTTCACACAATTGCTGCTAGAAAATATAGCCAGATTTTTCTCTTTTTTTCCCCTAACTTCTTAGGAAGCAGCATCAAAACTATGAATAGAGTAAGAGTCTTTTTTTTTTTTCTAGAGTAAGGTTCTTGCTTAAAGTTCTGAAATGAACCTAAAAGTAACATGACTTCTTTAAAAAGTCTCTCAAACTCTGATGCAAATCCAGAATTAGGTATTATTTGATTTAAGTATCTTCTTGAGGTCCTATGCAACATAGGCCCAACAATTTTAAAGAGAATTTTTAAATCTAATGGCACTGTTCATTCTACAAATACATCTTTCCCTTCTTCAAATATGAGCTGAAAATGTATGCACAATCAAACAGGTGGACAGAGACTGAATATGATCGTGAAATTGTTTACAGGGGAAAGAGGAGATGAGTCTATTGGGTAAAGTAGAAATATCCACTGTAATCAATTTAGTAGATTGTAATGTGGTGTGCATGACCTGCAACTTCAGAAGCATTTATCATTAAAGTTATCCAATTATATATATATATTTAATCAAAGCTTGCTGGTCACTTGGAAAAATAAGTAAATAAATAAAACCATCCAATTAATGGAAATTGAATGGAAATATTCAAGCATCAATACAAAATTTAGACAGAATGGATCCAGTCACCTTTTTTTTGCCCTTTTATTTAAATGAGAGGGGTTAGACCCAATTTCAAATACTGACTCTGCCACTTACTAGCACCAGACCTTAAGAAGGTCATTTAACTGCTCAATAATAGGTAGAAGTAGACAGAAAATCAAAACTAAAACAGAAAACTCAAAATGCTGTATACAGGTGTAGAAGACCAACCATCACTCCAAACTCACCACATCCCAAATTGAAACCACTTTATTTAAAGCAATCTTCACCAATTCTCAAAGATACAAGTCAAAATTAAAGAGTTATCATCAACTCTGTTATTAACCTTCTTATAACTCTGTTATAAAACCTCTTGTCCGGATCCTCTGGTTCCGTGAGGATGTATTTCCCCCTAACACTCCCGGTTATCTTTCCCACCTCTTCTCCCTGGTTGAAATTTCAAGGGCAGAGAGCAAAACGTGCAAAATGGCCTTTTTGTTGTTGCTGTTTTTAATTTTTTTAAATTGATTGCACATATATTTTCCATTGTTGTCTAGTGTGAGGTTCTCCCACCACCTTGTCACCCATGAACAATCACCTTAACCTCTTGTGTCGATTCCGCTCCCGATTTTAGCTCCCACCCCCTTAGCCCTGTGCTTCAGTTCTGGTAAGTTTTTTGTTTGTTTGTTCAAAACAAGCTCTTATTAATTTTTTTCTCATAATCTTCACAATTCCCATTTTGTTTTATTTTTTAAATTCATTTATTTTTTAAAATTTATATATAAATTTCACAACATTGTAATCGCAAGGATTTGTCCCCCCCCACCCTCTCCTCCCTTCCCCCCCCTTTCCCTCCTGCTCATAGTTGTGCGCTTCATTTGGTGCTTAGCTTGTTTTGACTTTCCTCAAGGCTTTTATTTTTTTCACTATATCCCATATATTAGTGAAACTATTTGGTTTCTGCCTTTTTCTTTAAGGTTTGTTTCTGCTAATATGATTTCTTCTAAATACATCCATGTTGTTATGAAGTCGTCGAATTTGTCATTTTTAATTGATGAGTAATATTCCATTCATTTATTTTCTTTCACATCGTTGTCTACCCCGGATTCTCCCACCACCTTGTCACCCATGAACTATCATCTTAATCTTTTATACACAGCCCCGATTTCCCCTCCCCCTGTTTTGCTCTATGCTTCAGTTCTGCTGACAGTTTTAAATTTTTATTTATTTTCCCTATATCTCTCATATAAGTGAGACCATCCAGTATTTCTTTTTCTTTCTGGCTTATTTCTGCTAGCATGATTCCTTCTAGCTCCATCCATGTTGCCACGAGTGACATAAGTTTGTCTATTTTGATTGATGAATAATATTCCATTGTGTACATATACCACAGCTTTCTGATCTGTTCGTCTATTTGGGTCATTTGGGTTGTTTCCATATCCTGGCTATTATAAACAATTAGATTTCTGTGGTCATTTGTTTATCATCTATATAAGAATAGAGGGAGTTCATGGCACATATAATGTAGTTTTGGAGTGGTAGTTCCATTTTCAGTAATTTAAGGGTCCTCCACACACCTTTCCATAGTGGCTGGACCACTTTGCATTCCCACCAGCAGTATGATTGTTCCTTTCTCTCCACATCCACCCCGCGGCTCTTTATTTTGGAAACCAGACACTCGCAGGCTCTGACATCCCATATTAGAAATTTTATAGGAATAGGCTTTTTCCTTCCGCAGAGGTAGAGGGTATTTTATTCAAATGTGGCCAAAGGATGCTCAGTGGTGTTTGAAAGAAAAAGTAAATCAAGAGAGACCGGGTAAGGAATGTGGGCGTCACAACTGAAACTAAGTCAAGGCTATGATGGGAGACATTTCAGATGCTTAAAAAAAAGTTGTATATTAAATGTTGTATATTAAATGTTCACACTAAGTCATGTTGTAAGTCATAACATGTCTAAGTCATGTGACACTGAGTAATGTCATGTTGTATATTAAATGTTGACACTAAGTTATGTTCTCTAATAACTCCATTACTATTAAGCTGACCTTTGATCTCTATCTGCCAGTGCTTTATTTCAGTTGGTTCTGAAACTGAGCCTGAGTTCTGGAAAAAAAGGTGCTATTCCAGGAGCTAGCCGCTTCCTCCACGTGGGCCAGGGGTGGGGGCTGGGCACCTTTGCCGGGGATCGAGTGAAAACATATTTACTCTCTTAAGTAAATATCAAATATCGCACACCAACTATGTGCCAGCGCTACCCTAGACAAAGAATAAAGAGAACAAGTGGACTAAGGTCCGTTCCAGCAGCCCGGAGGGCAGCCACTGAGCCCTACCGGGCGGTCACCGCACACGCCCTGACCGAGCAGTCAACGCTCCGCACGCGCGGGCGCCGGCTGGTCCGCCCTCCCGCCTGAGGGCGCACACGCAGCGCTCGGAGGGGCACGTAGCACCCGGGACGAATTCATCCTCGCGGAGAGAAGGGCGTCGGTAGGTCCTCTCTCCTACGGCAGGTCGTGCCGGCCTTCCGCAACAACGCGGCCTTTGCCCAGACCCGATGAGGCACCTCAATAGGCCACCGCTCGCTCGCGGGTTCACGGCAAGGCCCCCAAGTCGGGCTGCCCAGCCGATGCCTGCAGGACCCCGCTCGGGCCCACAGGCCAGCTAGCGCGGTGCCTGGCTTTCGGGCGTTGAGGTGGGAGGACCGAGGGAATCCCGACCCAGACTCCAGCTGGACCCGGGCTCCGAATAGCCCAGAATCTGGAGTGAGCTTTACCCCCGATACACGGGGCAGGAGTTGCGTGGCCGCAGGCCTAGAGAAATAGATTGGTAGCGGGGACAGGAGTCGGTGTCAAGGGCTGAGGCAGTGAGCATGGAGGACTGGAGTGCAGGACCTTCTGCGCTGAGGGTTGGAGGCGTAGTTGAGCGGCAGCAGGTCTCCCCCACTCCGGGCAGGACTCGGGGCCTGGCCGCTGCCCTCTTGGAAGCAAAGGGAAGGGTGCTACAAGTGTGGCGTGAAATGTCCAAGGACCTTACGAAATTAGTAGTTCTCTGATGGAGTGAATTTACCGTGAGCAAGTGTTTAGACTCAGCATTTGTTGTAGACTGCAAGCCAAAACAGCCATGATTTAATGGCATCAAGAGCGGAACCTCTACGTCCTCCCAAAGAAAAGCCTCAGCAGTCCGACCTTGGAAAATCAGGCTCATTCTTTGATATATTCAGCAAATATTGTGAGCACCAACTCTGTACTGGACATTCTGCGTGGGTACTGAGGGTCTGAGGGTCAAAACAGATCATTCCTTGCTTGGAACTGACATCTTGTGGGGACGATATAACAAAAATATAACAGAGGGAATATGCTAAAATCTAGTGGATGAGTTGGAGATAGCCAAAGGCAGCACATTGTGGACCTCAGAACCCTCTCACACAAAGGTAGGCAGGTCAGAAAGTCTTCAAGCTGTAAGGCCTATGAGGCTGGAGTTAAGGAGTGTGGGATTCAAGATGAAGCTAAAAAGACAGAAATCAGAACATGCCAAACCTGATAGGCCATGTAAAGGATTTGGATTTTGTCATAAAAGGGTTTAGAAGGGGAATGATATAATTTGATTTGCATTTTAGTTCACGCTGGCTGATATTTGGAGAACAGATTGTAGGGGGTGACAGAACTGGAAGACCAATGAGGAGTCTGTTGCAGAAGCCCAGGAAGGGATGATGATGTTTTGGAGTAGAGTGGTGGCAGTTGAGAGGAAGAAGGTTACATAAGAATTCCAGAACTTGGTGACAGTGTAGATATGGAAGTTGAGGGAGGGAAATTGTCAAGGATATCTTTCCCTAAATATATGGCAAAGGGTATGCTTCTGGGTTACTTATTACATAGGATATTGGGGAGAATGAGTTCATCTTGTACTGGTTAGACTGGGCTTAGCTTTGTGGCTTGAGGGGGTCATCAAGCTGAAATTTGTAGGAAGGACATGAGTACATGAGACCTTGGCAGTTTCTTTATTTCTTGTATGGTATCAGTTCCTATAACCATGTGTGACTTGGCTCAGTCTACTTTCAGTCTAAGAAAGTGAAACTGTCCCTGTTTGTGTTCATGGAAGCCTTCTCTATTTATCTGCAAATTTAGGGCCTCTACCACATAATCTTTTGACACCTAGTCCTTAGTTCTGTACAGGTGATCAGTTTCTTACATATAAGTAGAATTTCATAGCTGGAAGACACTTCAAATTCTCAGTCTGGTTTATAAAATACTTTGATGCTCATTGTGTCATTTCCACAATAGCCAACTCTTATACCACCTCAACACTGGAAATATTAAAAAGTGGGATAAAACTATATGGAATTATTTAGTCAATATAATGATTTAGTCAATATGATTGATCAAGTACCTTTCTGCCAGGCAGTTTTAGCTCCTTCAGATGCTTAATGGTTACAACTATGTCCTGACTTTGGAGTTGCATGCATATCTTTAAGCCTTGCCATTGTGGAAGGTTAAGTATACTAAAGGATTTGGTTTGTGCCGGGGAGATTGTGGTCTAGTTTCATGATTAGAGAAGAGATGTTATGTATTTAGCAGATTTTTTGGTATTCTGGCAACATCTGATCTTTGTCCAGCTAATCATCCAATTCTGAATTTGATGAGAGAATACTGAGATAGAGGGCCTTAAGTGTGGAAACAGTTATTCCCCCAGATTGGACAGTTTAGGAATGTAAATAGTAAATCCTCTTTAAAACAAAAGGGAGAGTTAGGAAATAAAGGGAATATTGGCAAAGAGGTAGCAGTTACACTCTTGAATGGATAACTGCTTTGTACATTTACAGACACACAAACTAGATTTGTACTCCACAAGGCAATTTGAAAGCACCCTCTACTATTCCCTTTCCTTAAATCCCATAAATTCAGATGAGCCATTAAATACATTAATGTGTTTTGCTCTATAGCTGTCTTATGTTTTTTGAGTATCAGTTATGGAAGGAGTGCCTGATTTACAAGGCTGTGTGACTCCAGAGTAGGAAGGGTGGGGAATGTAGCAGTGATGTGCCTGATCCAGCTCTCTGATGGCAGGAGTGAGATGACCTCAATCTTGCGAAGCCCTCAGGCACTCCAGCTTACTCTGGCCCTCATCAAACCTGATGCAGTTGCTCACCCACTGATTCTGGAGGTAAGAATAAATCCTAAACCTTTACTGTATACCTTGGCATGGCTTCTGTTTCAGTGCCATAGGGCCTATTGTAAAGACTGAAAACAAGGCTGGGCACTGTGGTACATGTCTTTAATCCCAGGCTAAGAAGGGAGGCCGAGACTAGGAATCGCTTGAGTCCTCAGGTTCAAGACCTGCCCTGGGCAACATAGCAAGACCTAGTCTCAAAAAGTAGCTGGGCGTGGTGGCACATGCCTGTAATCCCAGCTACCTGGGAGGCTGAGGCTTGGTATCGCTTGAGTCCTTGTACCCCAGGCAACATGAGTCTGCAGTTCCCTGGGCAACATAGCAAGACCTAGTCCCCCCCCCAAAAAAAAAAGAAAAACTGAAAACACAGTCCTGTGCTAAAAAGCTGTTGAAGAATTGGAACAGATATAAAATATGAGATAAAGTCCAGCACAATAAGAGCTAAACCTCAAGACTATGTATACTAGTGTCCCTTTGCTATATAATAAGTTATCATAAGCTTGGCAGCTTTAAACAACACTCCTCTCACAATCCTGAAACATCAAGGTCAAGTAAACTCAGAGGTATTTCCTTTCAGTCTCACAAGACCAAACTCAAGGTGTCAGCTGGCTGAACCCTTATCTAGAAGATCTGGGAAGAATTCACTTCCAAACAATTTGGTCCAGACCAAAATTGTTTGGTCCAAACAACTGTTTGGACCAAACAATTTTGGCTAGAATTTAGTCTCTGGTTATAGGATGAACTTGCTGGCTTTCAGATGGGGACTGCTCTTAGCTTCTGGAGACCATTCATATGCCTCATTACATGGCCCATTCTATCAACAAGATAGCAACAATGCATCAAATGCTTCTCATGCTTCAAATCCCTCTGACTTCTCCTTTAGCTCCCAGCCAGATAAAACTCTGCTTTTAAGCCGGGCACAGTGGCTCGTGCTTGTAAGCTTCAGCCTATGAAGCGGCAGGGGCTAGGGATCGCGGTTCGAGTCCCGCCTGGGGCCCGTTATAGTGAGACCTAGTTCCAAAAAATAGCTGGGTATGGTGGCGCATGCCTGTAATCCCAGTTACCTGGGAAGCTGAGGCTGGGGATTGCTTGAGTCTGTGGTACCCTGGGCAACGAGAGCCTGCGGTTCCATGGGCAAAAATAGCAAGACCCAGTTTCAAAAAAAAAAAAAAAAAACTCTGCTTTTAGAGAGCATGTGATTATTTAGGACAATCTGGATAATCTCCCTTTTAAAACAAAATCAGTTGCAAAATCCCTTTTGCCATGTAATATAACAACCATATTGTATCATAGTCACAGTCCTAGAGCTTAAGGTGCACAATTTTGATGAGACTAGGGGAGAGTATTGTAGGATCTGCCTCTCCTAGATTGATTAAGTGCTAGGTGAGCAACACTGCAGAGTAAGCCCTCTGTGATGCATGATGACAAGAGCGATCAGAAATGGTAGCCTGACCAGGCACAGTGGCGCATGCCTGTAAAAGACAATTGATGGAGTCGCGGCTGGGTCTGGGGATTGCAGTTTGAGTCCCGCCCGGGGTAACACAGCGAGACCTAGTCCCAAAAAATAGCTGGGCATGGTGGTGCACACCTATAATCCTAGCTATCCGGGAAGCTGAAGCTGGGGATTGCTTGAGGCTTTGGTACCACGGGCAACGTGAGCCTGCGGTTCCACAGGCAAAAATAGAGAGACCTAGTCTCAACAAAAAAAAAAGAAAAGAAATGGTAGCCTGTAATGTTGGAACTCAGCCAGGCCTCAAGCAGGGTGGACTTAGTGCACAGGACAGCAGGTTTTCCACAGAAGGGAGATACTGAGTCAGGAATGTATGTGGTGGTTCTGAGTGCCAAAGGCAGTCTGATTTGGAGGGCACTAGAGAATTGTCAGTGGAGAGCAATGCAACTGTGATCACAGGGCTAACATGGTTGTACTTCATTCCATGAATCATAAGGATTACTCAAAAGCCAAGTGTAGCTCTAAACTGTGGTGTTTTTAATCTGTCAATTCTGATAATTTGCAAATTGGGAGAAACTCAAGACAGGAACACTATCAAGACACTTTTATGACCGTCCAAGTGATGGTCCTATGGCCTTGAGTTCATGGAGTACAGGAGTGGAAGAGCAAGACAGCACTGCCTGCCCCTCTCCTCCTGAGGCTCACACTCTGACTGTCACTGAAGGTCATTACTTCACCTTACTTTTCCTTTTGATCCACTAGGACAGATCTTGAAGTCCTGGGCTCTGAGGGGTCCTCATGGTTCTTTTAACCAGACTGGACCTCCAGTACCTTTAACTGATTTATCTTTGGGTGGTATTTATCTAGGCTGTTCATCAGCAGATTCTAAGCAACAAGTTCTTTATTATACGAATGAGAGAACTTCTGTGGAGAAAAGAAGATTGCCAGAGGTTTTACCAAGAGCATGAAGGTAGGATCAACTGTCCTCTGAATGGGAGGCTTCTCTGTCTCAAGAGGCGTGCAAGGGAGATTTTACCTAGACACACAATGGCAGGCTCTCTGACCTGCCAACTATAGAAGTGCTGTCAATCTTCTATATTTATATAAAAACTTTTTGAATTATCAGGCTTGAGGGAAAAAGTAGGGAGGTACTACCTTACAATTCCAACTAGAACCTTAATTTTATATCTTGATAATATCTGTAGGTAACGTTTAGTGAATGTTTACTCCGTCAGACATTGTCCTAACGTTTATGATTTCATTTAATTCTCCCAAAAGCCATGTAAGGTAGAGATTATTTTGTGCCCCCTCCACAGATTAAGAAACTGATTTAAGAAAATTATCTTGGGCCAGGCATGGTGGCTCATGCCTGTAAGTTTCAGCCTATGAAGCGGCCGGGGCTTGGGATCACAGTTCGAGTCCCGCCTGGGGCCCGTAGCAAGACCTAGTTCCAAAAAAAAGTAGCTGGGCGTGGTGGCGTGCGCCTGTAATCCCAGCTACCTGGGAAGCTGAGGCTGGGGATTGCTTGAGTCTGGTACCCAGGCAACGAGAGCCTGTGGTTCCACGAGCAAAAACAGCGAGACCTAATCTCAAAAAAAAAGAAAATTATCTTACCCAAAATTGCACAGAATGTAAATGATAGTGCCTGAATTCAGACCCAGATTAGTGGATTGCAAGATCCCTACACTTCCCTCTAAAAGCTTTTATTTTTCAAGTCTGGCGGCAGAAGTTCTCTTGGGCACCAGTATCTTGATGAGGTACTCTCTCTTTGCAGGGCGTTTTTTCTATCAACGACTGGTGGAGTATATGGCCAGGTACTTTTTGTTTTGGTTTCAATATCTTTATCCTCAGACTCAGCTTCTCAGCCCCCTAAATAGATTTATTAATTTTGCTTGCTGCTCTTAAGTTGTAATCAGTGCCAAGTAGCTGAGGAAACATGGGCTTGGAGTTCTGACCAAGTCAACACCAACTTGTTGACCTCCTTTCCCATCTTGGTTACTGATCCAGTAAGTGTTAAATTGTTGAATGCTCCCCAGCAGCCCCGCTGATCTCTGTGGCCTTCAGTACGGCCCTCCATCACCTGTTTTAAGTTGCATTGGTACTCAGCTGGAAAGGCAAGGGAACTCAGAATGCATAGCGTGCCTTTATTTGTGCTCTGCTCACAGACTACATGGGCATATTCCTGACATGTGCTGCTTTTGTTCATAGTGGGCCAATCCGAGCCTATATCCTCGCCCGCGAGGATGCCATCCAATTCTGGAGAACAATGATGGGACCCACCAGAGTGTTTCGAGCACGCCACGTGGCCCCAGATTCAATTCGTGGAAGTTTGGGACTCACTGATACTCGCAACACCACCCATGGCTCTGGTGAGTCTTTCTCCCTGACCATTGCCAAAAAAAAGGAGGGGAGGGGTGCAGGAGATGGTTTGGGGTAGGTGAGCAGGTATTTGGTGGGGTTGAGAGCCAGATCCACCCAATGAAATATCTTCCCAGTTGTGTTTCTGGCCCTTGGTGACTCTCTCGATAGATGTGGCCTATAGACTTTTTTTTAAAGCCCTAGGACTATGAGGCAGGCAGAAGAAGAGGCTCCACTTTCTGAACTAGTTATAACTGCCTCTTGCCTTCATCTGAAATCCCTATGAGAATCCCTTCTCTGTATTACTTCCCTTTACAGACTCTGTGGTTTCAGCCAGTAGAGAGATTGCAACCTTCTTCCCTGACTTCAGTGAACAGCGCTGGTATGAGGAAGAGGAGCCCCAGTTGCGCCTTGGTCTTGTGCGCTACAGTGAAGAGGGAGGCATCCACTGTGCAGCCAGAACAGAAGGCCCAGGACCAGCCTGATGCAGACCTGTGTATGAAGACTGGTGGCATTGCCCAATGTTTTCTTATAAACTTCTGGCTAGAGCATTTTCTCAGACCAGGAATTCCTCAGGTTCTTGGTGCCATCTCTACTGGGCATCACCACCAGCCCAAGAGTTCAGTGGCTCATTGCCAACTTCTCCAGAATCTAGCTCTCTATCTACCTCTTCTCTGGAATATTCGTGGGTAGTTCAGAGGGATGATGGCTCTTCTTTTTTAATGAGAACTATTAGTCTTTCTCAAGAAGGAGATTGCCTGATTTACTTCCCTGAAAAATGCAGTGACTCTGTGTAAGCACCATTTGGTCTATCTTCCTCAATAAAAGCATTTTACTGACTCCCCAAGGTTGAGAGCCCTACTTCGGGTGCTTTCTATCCTTAGCTGAAATTATTAAATCTGCCCTGAAGCCAACTTTCTGTCTGTGCTAATTGAAGAGAGAATTGTGTAGAAGTGTGTGAACAGGCTCACATACTGTGCTGCTTGGGCATAATAGCACATAAAAGCACCCGCAGCAGTGGGAGGTATAGGTTCAGATCCATGCTGTGCACCCTAGGGTGGGCTGAATTCTGGAGGAGGGGATACCTTTTAATGAGACAAAAGTTTCCCTAAACAATTCCAATGTAAGGAATTCTCATCCTAGATTTCTAGATGAGCCTTTACATGAAAAATTTTGAGAAGATAGAGAACTTGAATTTTAGGAAATGGGAACAATGAGTATAGATTATTCCTTTAAGTTTGTGAATAACAAGAAATGTAGCAGGTTTAGGGAAATTCAGAAGCCAGTTGACATTTTGAAAAACAAGTACAATATGAATTCATTTAGAGGCTCTAACTCCCAAAAGAAATAAGCTCTCCTGGCTGGGCACGGTGGCTCGTGCCTGTAAGCTTCAGCCTATGAAGCGGCTGGGGCTAGGGATCGCGGTTCGAGTCCCGCCTGGGGCCCGTAGCGAGACCTAGTTCCAAAAAAATAGCTGGGCGTGGTGGCGCATGCCTGTAATCCCAGCTACCTGGGAAGCTGAGGCTGGGGATTGCTTGAGTCTGTGGTACCCCGGGCAATGAGAGCCTGCAGTTCCACGGGCAAAAATAGCGAGACCTAGTCTCAAAACAAAAACAAAACAAAGCAAAAAAGAAATAAGCTCTCCTTGCTGGGCATGGTGGCACGGGCCTGTAAGCTTCAACCTATAAAGCGGCTGGGGCTAGGGATCGTGGTTTGAATCCCACTTGGGGCAATATAGTGAGACCTAGTCCCAAAAACTAGTCCCAAAAAAATAACTGGGCATGGTGGTGTATGCCTGTAATCCCAGCTACCTGGGAAGCTGAGGCTGGGGATTGCTTGAGTCTGCGGTACCCCGGGCAACGTGAGCCTATGGTTCCATGGGCAAAAATAGTGAGACCTAGTCTCAAAAAAAAGAAGAAAGAAAGAGAGAGAGAGAATGAACAAACGAAAGAAGCTCTCCTGCCTCTCTGTGACTATGCAGGTGGCTCTCAGTTTTTCCTTTTCCTAATAAGTTGCCCTTTTAAAATGTGAGAAAAAAAAATAAAGAAGGAAGAAAGGTAGTCTAGAGCTGGGCACAGTGGTGCGCGTCTATAATCCCAGCACTGAGAGGCTGAGGCCTGGGATCACTTGAGTCTGCAGGTTTGGGACTAGCCCGGGTAACATAGCAAGACCTAGTCTCTAAAAAAGATAGTCTAAGGATATAGGAGAATGCAAAGACAACTGAGTCCATGAATTTCCAGTGAATATAAGTTTGAAAGAGAAGGGAAGCCTCCCAATACAAGTGTTCAGGTGAGGGATCTTCCTTGGTTTCGCAGACTGATGAGTCAGGTTTATGCTGATCTACTTATCTCCCCTCTGTGGATTCATTCCATCCTATACAGAGGGCTCGTTTTCCATCTTTAATTAGCACATATGTCATAAGACTGCCTGCCTTAAGCATCTCTGCCATTTCTCTCTGTGAACTCTACAGTACTTTTTTCATACTGGTTTATACTTATTATAAACCATAACAAATAGTATTTACTGTGGACCCAGAATTTTCTGATACAGGGTTTTACATACAATCAAATTTAATCCTACTATTATCATTTCATAGATGGGAAAATAGGTTTAAAAGAATTAATTTTTCCATGGTCACAGACTAAGAAGGTATTAAAGCAGAATTTGGGATATACTCTTAAGCATTTACATAAACCACAAAGAACACTGAGCTGCTTAGCATATAAAGGTTTATATTCAACTGAATCTATCCTTTAAAAAAAGCTTCTTTGCAAGCTTTGACTAGGTCTTTGGAAAAAAACAATTCAGCAAGAATTGTGTTCCCTAGCATAAATGCAATATCTTTTCATCATTCCATCTGAAGGCAAAGGGTATTCTACACCTTGGCTTTCTTGGAGCAGGATGAGGGGGAACTACACCATGCTGCTCCAGAAGAAATACTGAACCCAATTCCTCACCCATCCAAAAAGAAGTTTTCTCTGGACCACTAGAATTCTGCTCTGGGATCTGAAGCATAAAAATGTGAAACCACTAACTAAAGTCAGCTCTCCCTCTTTATTCTACATTTCTAATAAATAGAACTCTTCATTCAAAAAGAAAGTCCATAATATTCAGAGTAAAAGTCAGGCTCCTCCAGACCAACTACTTGGGAGGTCTGCCCGAGCAGGGAACCCCTCCACTGCCAGCATGCCAGCAGCTGGGCGTTGGATTCCAGATATCAGAACTGTATGGCACAGAACCAGCAACAGGCAACACACCAGAAGGGATCCTAGAGAAGTGCACCACATCTGCCCTCCCAGTTCCCAATGTGCTCAGCCTGACTTTCTGCCTCGGCTGCTCCTGGAGATCCAAGCAGCTTCATCTGTTGCAGGAGTGCAAGTTCATACCCAAGAAAGATGGACATAGTTCCAGAGAAAGAGGGGAGTAGTGCGCCAAACATGGACCAATAGGTTGCAGCAAGTGAAGTGGAGTGACCAGAGCGGGGAAGGGGAAAAGGATGGTTGGGGAAAAGCATAAGAGGTACAATACAATCATACAACCTTAACAATATTGTATGGTAATTACAAAATGAAAAAAAAATTTTTTTAAAAGTCAGGCTCCTTAGGAACCATTAGATTAGACAGTCTCTAGTGACCTATTTTTCTCTGGCTGTTCCTTCATTCACTCCATCTGAGTGAACTGAACTCCCCTACCAATGACTTACACTGGATTCTTACTATTCTGAAACTTGCTTGTCCCAAATATATTATTGGTTATATTATAAGAACCCAGAACTGTTTTTTTTTTTTTTTTTAGTAAATGGGTGATAGGAACAGAGTTAATTAAGAAAGAACTAAAGAACTGGGCAGAAGACAGACATGAGGTTCTCAATACTGTTGACACTGTGTGGTGGTGATAGGATAAGGAAAAAGAAGTCTTGTACCACTCCCAAACAAGAGTAAGTTTAAGAGAAACAAGGTTAAGCTGGTTGTCCTAGGCAGGGCATGGTGGTGTGTGCTTGTAAGTGACAGCCTAGGAAATCACGGCAGGGACCGGGGATCGCGGTTCGAGTCCCACCTGGGACAACACAACACCTATTCCCAAAAAATAGCTGAGTGTGGTGGCACGTGCCTGTAATCCCAGCTACCTGGAAGCTAAGACTGGGGATTGCTTGAGTCTGTGGTACCCTGGGCAACATGAGCCTGCGGTTCCACAGGCAAAAATAGCAAGACCTAGTCTCAAAAAAAAAAAAAAATTGCAAACATAAAATGACTTCTAAAACTGTTGGAATCCTATATCCAAAGGAAAGAAAACAAGAATCTCAACAAGAATTTGGTTGTAAGGAATGCATGCTTCTTCACTCCCACCCTCTCAAATCACCAGCATGCCCTTACCCTCCTCTTTACAGCACAGCCCACCTGAGGAATGTTTATGGTGCCTGCAGAAAGGGGGATGAAAAAGCCAATGTGTTGGCCTCTGACAGAAACATGTAATGTGCTAGAACTCCAGGACTTCTTCCCCAAAAGCCCAGGAAGGCTCTGCCAGGTGTCCAGACCCTTTCTCACAGGGTGTGGAAGCCAGCGCTATCCAAGAACAATATGAGAGCCATGGTGCCCATGTAATTTTACAGTTCCTAGGAGCCATCTCAAAAAGCTTTTTAAAAGTAAAACTCAGTGGCATATTTTACTTAACCCAACTTATCTAAGACATTGTCACTTCAGCACAATCGATATCTAAGTTAGAGTTTATATTCTTTCTTGTCAACCATCTCTTTTAAATTAGGTGTGTACTTGACTCAGCACCTATCAATTCCATTTGATTTTCGAAATGAGGTATGTAGTCTTACCAAAACAATAAATTTGTCATGGGTGGGGAAATAACTTTACTCTTCTTCGTTACAAATTAATTGAAAGAAAGTAAAATTAAGAATGCAGATCAGACCGGGCATGGCGGTGCCTGCCTGTAAGCGGCAGTCCAGGAAACCGCGGCCGGGGCCAGGGATCGCTGTCGAGTCCCGCCGGGGGGGCATGTAGCAACACCTAGTTCCAAAAAAATAGCTGGGCGTGGTGGCGCGCGCCTGTAATCCCAGCTACCTAGGAAGCTTGAGGCTGGGGATTGCTTGAGTCTGTGGTACCCTGGGAAACGAGAGCCTGCGGTTCCACGGGCAAAAATTGCGAGACCTAGTCTCAAAAAAAAAAAAAAAAAAAAAAAAAAGAATGCAGTTCCTTAGTACCACTGGCCACAGTCAAGTGCTCTGCAGTCGCGGGGTGCCTGAATAGACAGCACAGTTGGCGCCAGCGGCGTGTGGCACGGCGAGACCTGGGCGATGGCGGTTAGCACCATGGACAGTTAACGGAGCCTGAGGAATGTCGCCCCTCCGGCGACCGCAGGAGGTGGTCAGAACCGGGCATTGCGCTCACTCCCTCAGGCGGTGCGTGAACTGAGGTCAGATTCCAGCCAACCCCAGCCCTGTGCCTGAGGTGGGAACACGAGACAGGGTGGCGGTCCTTCCTCAGGCCACCCACCTCTCTGGCCCAACTCACCATCTTCGCCCAGCCCTGGAGCTGTGCCCACGGGGTCCACACCCGCACCTAGGCTAACTGTGATAGTGAGGGCAGCTATATGGTGGGTTGCTTGTTAGAGGCCATGGGGCAGAGCCAGAAGGAAGGAAGGGCATCCAACAACCTATGGGGAACAGTCATTCTATGCCGCTTGCCCTGGAACAGTGCCTAGGGTCCAGGATCGTTTAAACCTGCAGATTTACCCTGAGGCTCACATTTTTTTTAACCCCTGAGCAAATGAAATATGTTGTTTTCCATGATTTTTTATATATAGTCTTTATATTATTTTTTCATAGTCTTTATAACGTTAACCTTTTTTTTTTGTTTTTTTTTTTTGGGGGGGGGAGTTGGTTTTTGTTTTTTGAGACTAGGTCTTGCTATTTTTGCTCGTGGAACTGCAGGCTCACGTTGCCTGGGGTACCACAGACTCAAGCAATCCCCAGTCTCAGCTTCCCAGGTAGCTGGGATTACAGGTGCTCATCACCACACCCAGCTATGTTTTATATTTTGGAACTAGGTCTTGCTACATGCCCCCGGCGGGACTTGAACCACAATCCCTGGCCTCCAACCGCAGCTTCTTAGGCTGCCACTTACAGGCATGTGCCACCATGCCTGGCCTGGGGTTTTTTGGTTTTTGTTTTGCTTTGTTTTTGCTTTTTAGAGACTAGGCTTGCTATGTTGCCCGGGGTAGTTTCGAACCCTCAAACTCAAGCGATTCTTGGCCTCTTGCCTCCCAGCACTTGGATTACAGGCGCACACCACCAAGCCTGGCTCACTTTGTAGTTTTGATAATAATATCCAGTAAACTAGAGGCAGTGGTGACATCAGCGGCAAGAGGATGAGCAAGTTCGATGCATTGAAAGATGACGACAGCAGGGACCATGACCAGAACGAGGACAGCAGCACACAGAAAGAGGGTGAGAAGGAAAAAGCGGACCAAGACAAGAGCCAGGGCAGCAGCAAGAGGAAAGCTGTTGTCCCCGGACCAGCAGAGCACCCCTTGAAGTACAACTACACCTTCTGGTACTCCAGAAGAACCCCTGGCCACCCTACCAGCTCCCAGAGCTGCGAACAGAACATTAAATAGAACGGCACCTTTGCCTTTGTGGAGCAGTTCTGGAGGTTCTACAGCCACATGGTGCGTTCCAGGGACCTGACGGGCCACAGCGACTTCCACCTCATCAAAGAAGGGATCAAACCCATGTGGGAAGATGATGCAAATAAAAATGGTGGCAAGTGGATCATTCAACTTTGGAAGGGCTTGGCATCCCACTGTGGCCACGCTGGGGGGTACAGTTCATGTCGGGGAGGAGATCTGTGGGGCTGTGGTCTCTGTCCACTTCCAGGAGGACATCATCTCCATATGGAATAAGACTGCCAGCGACCAGGCAACCATAGTCCGCATCCGAGACACTCTCCGGCGTGTGCTTAACCTACCAACATCATAACGGAGTACAAAACCCACACCGACAGCATCAAAATGCCAGGCAGTCTGGGCCCCCAAAGGCTCCTTTATCAAAACCTCTGGAAGCCGTGGTTGAATGTGCCGTGACCCTCTGGCTGTCTGGATGGCACCATCACTGACACTGGCATCGTCGGAGCCTCTTGCTCTCTTGGCACGCTATCTGAAGA
Source organism: Uropsilus gracilis (assembly GCA_004024945.1). Lineage (NCBI taxonomy): Eukaryota > Metazoa > Chordata > Mammalia > Eulipotyphla > Talpidae > Uropsilus > Uropsilus gracilis. Next base: position 21,542 of record PVHY01022513.1, read on the forward strand.
CCCTTCCGTGCTGGACAAGAGCATCTGGAAGAGTGTCTGTGTGTTAAGAGCTGGCTGGAGCAGCAGCTACCACAACAGCTGAGATCACTTAACAAACGGTACTAAACTAAAAAACAACAACAACAAAAAACCCACATCCAATAAACTTGTGTTCATTGCTGTATAGTAACTGTTGTAGAAATAGATAATTTCATGTTTCTACTTGTGCATACATCGTGTTTGCTTCGGCAGCACATATACTAAAACTCTACTTATGCATACATGGAGAGTTTCCCTTGAGGAGCAGCTCTCAAGCTTTTTGTTGTAATAATCCTCACCTGCAGTTGTTCTCTCTTGTCCTTTTGTTATCTCTTGCTCTCCTGCCATTCTAAAAAGCATGAAGAATATCTTATTTCAATGGTTTTAAACATCTTCCTAATAACTAGTGATGCTAAGAATGTTTATAATATATCTGTTGACCATTTGTATAATCATTTTGGGAAAAATATCTTTTCAGATTCTTTTCCTAACTTTGAATTGGATTACTTGGTTTTGATTGTTTTAGGGGGCATTTTATTTTGAGAGCTTGTTTGGAGGTTCTAGCAGGGGAGCGCAGCTACTCGTATACCCTCGACCGAAGAACGGTCCGTCTCTATTCGGGGAAGGCCGTCCTCTTCGACCGAGCGCGCAGCTTCGGGAGGGACGCACATGGAGCGGTGAGGGAGGAAGGGGACACCCGCCTAGCCAGCCAGATCAGCCGAATCAACCCTGGCGA